>JAWNME010000507.1:0-15888 GCA_035044385.1 Drosophila neutralis | reverse complement strand
AGGAGACAACGACTGTTGTCCACAATCTCTACAAGATGTTCAAGGATGGCCGACTCGGTGTACCAGCAACCAATGTCAACGATTCGGTGACCAAGGTAAAAATGCCCTCATCCTGATATTCTCTATATTATCCTATATCTACATATATATATATATTTATATCACCTGATTTTTTTGTAGAGTAAATTTGATAATTTATATGGTTGCCGGGAGTCGCTGATTGATGGTATTAAGCGGGCAACGGATGTGATGATTGCTGGCAAGGTTTGCTGCGTCGCTGGCTATGGAGATGTGGGCAAGGGTTGCGCCCAGGCACTGAAGGGATTCGGTGGTCGTGTCATCATCACCGAGGTCGACCCGATCAATGCATTGCAGGCGGCAATGGAGGGCTACGAGGTGACCACCATGGAGGAGGCCAGCAAGGAGGCGTCCATCTATGTGACAACGACAGGCTGTCGCGACATCATCACATCGACCCACCTGCTTAACATGCCAGACGATGCCATCGTCTGCAATATCGGCCATTTCGATTGTGAGATCGATGTCGATTGGCTGAACAACAATGCCACATCCAAGGTGACTGTGAAGCCACAAGTGGATCGCTATACGATGCCAAATGGACGCCATATCATACTGCTTGCCGAGGGCCGACTCGTCAATTTGGGCTGTGCCCATGGTCACCCCAGTTTCGTCATGTCCAATTCATTTACCAATCAGGTGTTGGCCCAAATTGAGCTGTGGACGAAATCGGATCAATATGCGATTGGGGTGCATGTGCTGCCCAAGCTGCTCGACGAAGAGGTGGCCAGCCTCCATTTGGACAAGCTGAGCGTTAAGCTCACCAAGCTAACGGATAAGCAGGCCAACTATCTTGGTATCCCAAAAACCGGTCCCTTTAAGCCCGATCATTACAGATACTAAAAAGCTTAATCAAATTTCAAAAATAACCACTTAAATTCCAGTACAAATCCCCTATTTCCTGTGGTCCTCTTTTTAGTTATTATACCCTGAACCCATAAAGTATATATATTCTCAATCAGGATCAATAACCGAGTCGATAAGCCATATCCGTCTGTCAACACGCGGATCTGAGAAATTATAAGAGCTTGCCAAATTTTGAATATAGGTTTCCGTATAACATGCGCAGATCAAGTTTGCTTTATTTTATCGAAAACTGACTCCGTTTTTCGAATATCGATCCATTTAAATGTCCAATAGCAATAACTGTTCAAATTTTATCAAAATCGGATTTTCTAGTCGAAAATATAGTCCTAAATGAAGCATTTTCTGTATGTATAAATCTGCGAGCGCATGTGTAAGAAAGAGATGACATGATAATCGTCGAAAACATTTGGGTGCAATACTTTATAAAGGAAAATTCGTCAATAAAACTAGAATAAATGTAACAATTGGGTTTAGGGTATATCGTAGTCGATCTCACTCGACTACAGCATTCTTACTTGTTCTTTTTGCATTTATCGCAAACTACAATAATAAAATGAAATCTTGAAGGAATTTACATACATGTATTTATTTTGTTAATATTCGTTCAAAAACTCAAAAATGTCGCCGAAAACTCTTCTCTTCTCTTAACAGATGTAAAGACTCATGGGTGTGCCTGCATGCATGGTGAAATATATACAAGGTGATCACTTGCCGATTAAGCAGCCACACCATTTGACAGTTGCTTGTGTTTTGATATATTCAATTTGTGTACCAGCAATTTAAGATTGAAACATATTTTTAATACAGTTACGTTTAATGGCGTCGTTGATTTCACACAACCAGCCAAAGCTTTTAACAGCTGTTAAAAATAGCCTTACGTAGTTACACCATAATATAAATGCTGTTGTCTTCTGTTTTAGTGGCGGCCATAAGCTCTCTTGTCAAACAAGCTCAAGTACCTGTTGCTGTGCTGTCGCACACTCGCTCATATCTAACTTGCAGCGTTGAATCTAAAAAACTTAGAGAGAGAGAGAGAAAGAACGAGAGAGCGGAAACTTGTCGATTTCGCTGTTGTTGAAGACTGCTGTTGGCCTACGCTGACGTCACAGATTGACAGTTGTGGAATTTGTACTTAACATAAATTAATTGCGTTTGTTGTTTGTACAGTGCCGCCCTCTCTTATAGTGAAAAGAGCAGCAAACTGAAAGCTCGCCTTTGAAAACGTTGTCAACACGCATATTTTTTTTAAATTGAATTACATTTGCTGTTGTTGTTGTTGTTTTTGTGATTTCGAAAAGAAGAGCAGCAAACGCTGTTAACACTCTGTTTCTTTGCCGCTGCTGTTGTGATTCCGACTCTCAGAGTGAAAAGCAGAGCAGCATCAAAGCTCATAACTGTAGCTCGATCTCACTCTCGGACGAAAACAACATGCCCTGCACTTTCGTATCTGTGTGTGTATTCCTGTTTGTGTGTGTTTGCGTTTCTTAGTCGATTACGCGAGATAATCGAGAAGAGACGACTCAGTTACATTTTGATCATGATGCGAGTGGGAATGCTGCTGTTTGCCATGCTGATCGTTGGCCAACTTGCGTTGCCAACACAAAGTTGGCAGGCACATTTTAAACCCGCCTTGCTGCACCTGCAAATGGAGAGCAGCGCTGAAGTCGAACTGCATCTTTGGGATATATACAGCGAACTCGATTCGAACTCAAATCGCTACAGCTTTTGGCTGATCAGCGATGATCCGCATTTGGCCAGTGTTGCACCAGAGAATGCCACAATTCCGTTGCAAGCAACGCTGAGCAATTGGACGGGTCGCATTCGACTCGATGGCCATTTTTTGGGCGAGACACGAGTCTCCGTGCGTCTGCTAGATGCGTGGACGAATCAAAGCGGCGGACCCAGCAATAGCGACAACAGCCGGCTGGTGGCACAGGTGCTCCGGCCAGAACGGATTATCGATCATGTATTCGTTGGCTCGATCATATTGCTCATGTCGCTGGTGTACATCAATTTTGGGGCTGCCCTCAATGTGGATGTGTTGCAGGGTTTGATAACGCGTCCGATTGGTCCGTGCATTGGGTTCATCACCCAGGTGCTGGGCATGCCGCTGCTCAGCTATACGCTGGGCATCTTTGTGTTTCCCGAATCGCCAGCGATGCAGTTGGGCCTGTTCTTTACGGGCATTGCCCCAAGTGGTGGCGCCTCCAACACCTGGTCGGCGGTCTTGAATGGCAATATTAATCTGTCGGTGCTGATGACAACCGTTAGCAATGTGGCCGCCTTTGGGACAATGCCACTGTGGATATTCACACTGGGACAGCTGATCTTCAAGAGGGCGGGCATGCAGGTGCCCTATGGCAAAATTGCCACCTATTGTGGCAGTCTGATTGTGCCACTATTCATTGGTCTGGCCATTCAACGTTGCCTGCCACGTGTGGCACACTGGCTCGTTCGCCTGCTGAAACCAATCTCGGCCTGCCTCATCCTCTTCATTGTCATCTTTGCGATCATCACCAACTTTTATCTGTTCCAGCTCTTTTCGTGGCAGGTGAGCTGAAACTGAACTGACAACAAAATCTCACCAATTTATTCTATTTATACGGTGTATCAAAGCTTATTAGGCACAGTGTCAATGAAAAAAAGTAATTGCCTGCCATAAGCTAACCATTCATTATTTTTCAAAAATTCCAAAGACCGATGGTAGGTATATATATTAACCACCAAAATTAATATATGACCCCAATACACTGGGGTTTCCCCACCCGCTAGGTAGAGTTATGTAAAAAAGTACCCTATTTTGAAGGGAAATTTAATTTGGATCAGTATAAATAAAATAATATATTTGCATTATAAAAACTTAAATAAGGATGTTAATACTTAGTATGATATCCTTTAGCCTTAACCACTTCCCTTAACCTATTATTCATGAAAGATACCACCTTCCTGGTAGCTTCTGCTCCACTCATCCCGCAGAGCATTTTTGAGGTCTTCTTTGCTGGATATGCTGTGCTTCCGGATGTTATTTTCCAGCAGAGCCCACAAATTCTCAAAAACATTTAAATCTTGAGACTGGGCCTGTGGAATTATCATGTGGGGGCAGTTCCTGATGAGCCAGGACTGTACTATCTTGGCCTTATGCTTGGGATCGTGGTCCTGGTTGAACCGGAAAGTACGTCGGATTCCTACCTTCTCGGTACTTTGGACTAAATTTTCCTTTAGTATATTGAAGTACACATTCTTGTCCATTGTTGTTCAAAAAATCACAAAATTCTGGAATCCGGCTGACGAGATACAAACCCATGAAATGTCACTTCCTCCACCATGCTTGACTGTTGCCTTTACGTGTTTGGGATTCAGGTCAGTATTGGACTGTCGCCACACACAATTCCGTCCGTCTGAGTGAAAAATGTTGAATTTGGACTCATATGCAAATATGACTGTGTTCCAGAACTCCAAATCCTTGTCCAAGTGGTTCCTGGCGAGCGTCATCCAAGTCCCTTTATTTTTCACGCTTATAAAGCGCTTCTTCCGTGGTACTCGGGCATTAAAGTCAAGATTGCGCAGAAACATGCACACAGTTTCCACACAGCACTTTTTCCCCATTTCATCCTCCACCTGTTGAGCCACTTTTGGAACCGATAGCTTGGGATTTCCCCTTATTTTCCTGATGATCCTTCGCTCCTCCTCTTCGGTGAAAATCTTGTTTGGTGCCTTTCTGCCCTTGCCCTCAATCCGATTTGCGTCGACGAAGCACCGAATGATGTTATTCACAGTTGAGTTGCTCAGATTGACCATTTCAGCTATTTTGCGATGTGAATATCCGTTTTTGTGGTGTTCCAGGATGAGTTTCCGTAGTTCAATGGTAGTTTGTTTGTCCATAGTCCTTTTTGGCTTATTGCATCCGAGATGCAGGATGAAGTTAAACTGACTACGAAGGATTGGTCTACTTAAACCGAAAATACTCAACTTTAGGTAAAAAAATCCGGGTTTTATGGCACCCAGGTGTCCATAATGTACCTGATCAAAATAAGCTGTCCCCTCAAAATAGGGTACTTTTTTACATAACTCTACCTAGCGGGTGGGGAAACCCCAGTGTATTGGGGTCATATATTAATTTTGGTGGTTAATACATGTACCTACCATCGGTCTTTGGAACTTTTGAAAAATAATGAATGGTTAGTTTATGGCAGGCAATTACTTTTTTTCTTTGACACTGTGCCTAATAAGCTTTGATACACTGTATACTGAATCCAGCTTTGCGTCAAAAGGTTGACTCTCAGTGAAAGCAAAACTGAATCCTTTCAAGACTGCAACTGGGTTAAAAAGATTGCGTCAACATAGCTACGACAGGGCAAATGTCTCAGACAAACTTAATTGAAGAGAAAGTTCCCATTTTTGAGCGCAGTCCAATAATTTGGGTATATTTCATGTTGCCTTACGAACTCCGCATAATATATTTTGGATTTGGGTCAGACTAGGTGCAACATGTTAGATCAAAACCATATCATATCACCGGCCATGAATTTGTGAAATAATCTTAACTTGAATAGATCATTTTGTGCTAGTAATGCCGATTTTATATTTTTTTTTGTATTTTTGTTTTTGGAAAATAAGTTCCAAAAAATAAGGAATTTTAATTTATTTTAAAGATTGTTTGCAGAACTGTTTGAATTTAAGGTTTTTATCGATTTTATGCAAATATTAAACACAAAATCTCTCTCTCTCTCTCTCTCACACACACACATTCTTCTCTTCATCGCTCTCTCTCTCTCTCTCTCTCTTTGTTTGGCTTATGCGATAGATTGCAGTCGCTGGCTTTTGTTTACCGTTCCTGGGCTATACAATCGCGTGGCTTGCGGCGATGCTGCTACATCAGAATGCAGCCGACGCGCTGACAATTGCCATTGAGACGGGCATCCAGAATACGGGAATTGCGATCTTCTTTTTGCGCACCACCTTGCCACAGCCACAGGTGGCCATTATGACGCCGCTGCCACTGATGGGCATCTATCTATATCAACGCTGTCGCCGCGTCAAATTGGGCGTGGAGGAAATTCCCGGCTCAGAGCGTCAGCGTATTGTTTGAAAGCCTTGCAAAATCTGATCTGCTGGTCGCGAGAGGCTATAAACAATCCGTAATTTGTGTTATTGTTATAAAGATGTTAATCGCATATATATATATATATATATATATATATATATACGGTGGCTCACAGTTCAAATCGAGCATTGTCAATGAAAAAAAGTAATTGCCTACCATAAGCTAACCATTCATTATTTTTCAGAAATTCCAAAGACAGATGATAGGTATATATATTAACCACCAAAATTAATATATGACCCCAATACACTGGGGTTTCCCCACCCGCTAGGTAGAGTTATGTAAAAAAGTACCCTATTTTGAGGGGAAATTTAATTTGGATCAGTATAAATAAAATAATATATTTGCATTATAAAAACTTAAATAAGGATGTTAATACTTAGTATGATATCCTTTAGCCTTAACCACTTCCCTTAACCTATTATTCATGGAAGATACCACCTTCCTGGTAGCTTCTGCTCCACTCATCCCGCAGAGCATTTTTGAGGTATTCTTTGCTGGATATGCTGTGCTTCCGGATGTTATTTTCCAGCAGAGCCCACAAATTCTCAAAAACATTTAAATCTTGAGACTGGGCAGGTGGAATTATCATGTGGGGGCAGTTCCTGATGAGCCAGGACTGTACTATCTTGGCCTTATGCTTGGGATCGTTGTCCTGGTTAAACCGGAAAGTACGCCGGATTCCTACCTTCTCGGCACTTTGGAGTACATTTTCCTTATTTTATTTTAAGGTACACATTCTTGTCCATTGTTGTTTCAAAAATCACAAAATTCCGGAATCCGGCTGACGAGATACAAACCCATGAAATGTCACTTCCTCCACCATGCTTGACTGTTGCCTTTACGTGTTTGGGATTCAGGTCAGTATTGGACTGTCGCCACACACAATTCCGTCCGTCTGAGTGAAAAATGTTGAATTTGGACTCATATGCAAATATGACTGTGTTCCAGAACTCCAAATCCTTGTCCAAGTGGTTCCTGGCGAACGTCATCCAAGTCCCTTTATTTTTCACGCTTATAAAGCGCTTCTTCCGTGGTACTCGGGCATTAAAGTCAAGATTGCGCAGAAACATGCACACAGTTTCCACACAGCACTTTTTCCCCATTTAATCCTCCACCTGTTGAGCCACTTTTGGAGCCGATATCTTGGGATTTCCCCTTATTTTCCTGGAGATCCTTCGCTCCTCCTCTTCGGTTAAAATCTTGTTTGGTGCCTTTCTGCCCTTGCCCTCAATCCGATTTGCGTCGACGAAGCACCGAATGATGTTATTCACAGTTGAGTTGCTCAGATTGACCACTTCAGCTATTTGGCGATGTGCATATCCGTTTTTGTGGTGTTCCAGGATGAGTTTTCGTAGTTCAATGATAGTCTGTTTGTCCATAGTCCTTTTTGGCTTATTGCATCCGAGATGCAGGATAAAACTATAATGACTACGAAGGATTGGTCTACTTATACCGAAAATACTCAACTTTAGGTTAAAAATCCGGGTTTTATGGCACCCAGGTGTCCACAATGTACCTGCTCCAAATGAAAACTCGACCTAAAAGTATGCTACATTTTTATAATCCTACCTAGCAGTTGGGGAAACCCCAGTGTATTGGGGCCATATATAAATTTTGGTGGTTAATATATATACCTATCATCTGTCTTTGGAATTTCTGAAAAATAATGAATGCTTAGCTTATGGCAGGCAATTACTTTTTTTCATTGCCAATGCTCGATTTGAACTGTGAGTCACTGTATATAAATATATACTTCAATTGTAAATCTCAGTCTTAAGGTTTCTGTAAAACCGCAGCTTTGACAAATTATTCGATGACAAATCAAATTAATCGATTATTAAAGCAAACGATCTTCGTTTTTTTTTCATGAAATTCCATTGCATAATTTATTTTTATTTAACATTTCAATATATATGTAATATAATTGTGAGCGTATGTGCATGCGTGTGTATATGTTTTGTATTAATAATGATCTATATATATATATATACAATTATAATGCTAAATCTAAATCTCAGTGTTGCAAGGCAGACAGTTTGCAGTTGCAGCATAGATGAATACAATAAATAAATGCACAATTGCTGCTGTGTAAAAACGATAACAGAATCGATAACAGCTGTGCAGAGCAGCGATAACAGATTCAAACAGATTCATCCTCTTCCTCCTCATAATCGTCGGCGTCACAGATGCTGGCCAGCGCCTGAAAGATTTTGAGTAGCCCGAAAATGGTGTGCAGACTCAGCTGCAACTTGTTGAACTCGAGCATGATGCGCAAATAGTTGACGGGACCCGTGCTCAGATCAACGTTACACAACAGATTCGGCATCAGATTGAAATAGTTGATGATGCAAAAGACACGCTGCAAGTCCTGCGCACTAATGCTGCCCACAAAACTGGGCTCGAGCCGCTTATGGCTGAGATATTCACGCAATGCCAGACACTGTTCACTCGTCCAATCCTCCACCTGCAGCTTGAACATCTCCTGCATCATCTGTATAAGATCCACAGAGATTAGCGTATGATCCCTGATTGGGCTGCCACTCAAATACGCGTCGAGCAGCTTCACCTGCCACACATCATTGTTGTTGGCCATCTTCTTGGTGACGTGATCGAAGAGCGTTAAATACACTGGCAGCAAATGCATTCGATCACTGACGACCGCATTGTAGAAGAGCAACATCAACTGATGCCGCTTGCTCAGCTCCACATAGCTGAGCGTTGTGCCCTTGGTGTCCAGGAATCGATTGAGAAACGGTTTGACCAGTCGCTCGCTGGTTGTTAGGGTTTGGGCAAGCATGCTCTTCAAACGATCCGGATCCTCCAGATGGGATAGGCAACCGGTGCGCTTCTTAATATCGATTGGAGCACACAGCTCCAATGCCTTCTCCAATTGATGCCAGTTGCGCGAACGTTCAAAGCAAACGGGCCAATAGTTCTCATCGTCGACAATGACCTGTTCCAGAGTGCTCAGCTCAGGCAGGATGCACGGTGCAATGGGCAGGCGTCGCATCACATTCGCGCCCACCTCCAGCACCGAAATGTTGCACAAGCACAACTGATGCGTATCGATGTCACGTGGCAGAAACAGACGCGGCTCCACCGCCAGCACATACAGATGACGCAGTGCCTGCAAATGGTAACTGCAAACAAGGATAAGAAAAGGTGAATCCTTAATCCACACACACACACACATTGCAAATAAGCTCACCGATTGTCATTGCTGTGAATGGGGAACTTGGGAAAGAAGGCACAGACGAGCGCTGCTATCGATTCGGGTGTCTTGGCGATGGTGTAGCGACCAGCGCCCAGAAACAGCAGGCCCAGCGACATGTGGATGGCCATGTGGGAGCCGTACGTAATGTGAGGATATTGTGGTCCAACGCGGGAGCGCAGATACCGAATGATGCGCAAAATCTCACAATTGCCGGAGCCGGCAAAGACCAGCGAAATGGAGATGAGCAACACCATCAGACAGCTCTCGATTGTGGTGCGGCCGGCACACTCGCCCATCGGTGTGCCCGGAAAGCCGAGGAACTCCTTGATGACCGCACGCAGTGTGGCAAATGCCGATGGATTCTCAGTGCCAGCATATTTCAGGCCAATGCAGAAAGCGGCACCAGCCAAAATGTTGCAATACGCCTGACTGCATCCAACACGCACAGCGAAAAAGATAAACGATTATTATGATTATATATAGAAGGGATGAGCTAGGCTAAAGGCATTTGACCATTGGAGCACTTCTCATTTCAAATAAATAATAATTAATCCTCCTTCAGCTGATTCTGTGTGAACTGTTTTTTTTTTTCTTCTTTGGTTGCCTCACAGCGGATGGATGGAGTGGGAAAACTGAAGTGGGATAAGCCAAATACATTTCAAAGTGGATCGAATGGGGTTTTCCGCACTGACAATCCGATCCTAATCTAACCAAACTTAAACTTCAATCGGAACATTACTGGTAAATATGACAAATCTATATAGTAATCCGATCTGATAAGTACATATAGTGTCTGTAGTATGGCTAGTCTAATCAAAACTGAGGGAGTAGTTCGCATAAAAGCAGATGCCATAGTTTCGACTGTTAACGCTGATCAGGAATACATATGCATATATATACATGTATATATGCAGGTGTGCAGATTGAGTTGAGTTGCTTACGTGATGGCCTCATAATCCACATCGTCCTCTGGCGTCTGTTCATCGCGCGTCGGCAAACGGAGATGGGGTCGCAGGCTGTGCGGAAATTGGGCCTGGAACCAATCGTTATCCGGCTGCACCTGCTCCCACAAGATTAGGCCGCGTGCAATGGTGCGCAGCAGGAGGAAATCGGGTCGCACCATATCGAGGAGATAGCGTGAGTCAGGCGGTCGCATCCACTCGGCAATCGCCTCATTGCCCGAATCGAAGAACATCAGTCCAAGCGCCAGAGTGGCGCCGGGTGCGGTCACATCGATGTTCACGTTGTCACCCTCCCGCACCTGGAACGAGGCCAGGCGATATTTCTCCTTCTGGGAGCCACCAATTGGTCGCTTGACACCTCCGACCATATAATAATGCAGCGTATCGGGCAACTGGAGATCACGCAATCCTGCCGGCGATTCACCCTGTCCGAGCGTGACGAGTCCCAGTGCCAATCCCGCCGTCATCGCATACGATTCCCGCTCCACACTGTTCTCCATTTCAGGTCCCGGCGGTCGGCCAATCTCCTGCAGCAGCACCTCGGCAATGTGCCGCTTCGCGGAACCCTGATACAAAAGCCCAATGCCCATGAGGGCGGCCACTTGTGTGCTCTGCGGTATGTCCAGCTCCATGGCTGTGGCCGGCAACAGCGCCTCCAGATGGACACTCAACAATTTTGTTGTCTTCGTATCCATGGTGCCGCGCTGGGCAGCCGAAATGCCTAAGAGCAGACCAACGCTGGTCATCTCATCACACTTCACCAAATACTTGAAGATGCTCATGAAGGAGAGCGAGCGCAGATGTCCGTTGAGACCCAGGGCCATGAGGAAACCGGCATGCTCCAGGCCATTGTTTGCCTGGGTCTTCGGTTTGTTGTACACAATCCACGTGGAATCGATGTCCTGCGCTTGCTGCGAAATCTTTAGACCAGTGGCGACACCATTGTGAAACGATGGCCACTGATGCATATTGGCCGGAAACTCAATCTGTTGCATCTCAATGGTGGTGCCCTTGACGGGCTCACGTCCCGCCAAGCATAGCTTGGGCATGACCATATTATCGCTGGGCCGTGGCAGCAACGTGCGCAACGTGAACATGCCCCTGCCCAGGGGCAAGGTCATGGTGCGTGCACAATAGGCAAACAATTGTTTCTCCTGCTCCTCGATGAACTCGTGATCGCTGGTGCCCGGCGACTGTTGCACCTCAATCGACACCGGATCGGCGCTGTTGAGCAGGCGACGCACCTCCTCTACTCGCATATCGTCTGGGAAGCGGAGACGCAACAGTTTCGTATCCATATTGTCCATGCCATCGTGTCGCAAATGATCCGCATCCGGTTCGGCCATCGGCAATTCACCGCTGCTCGGCGCCAGGCGCGGCGACAGCGAATCCTCCTTATAGACGCGGCCACAGTGCGGCTGCCCAATGGTCGTCTCCAGAAATGGCAGTTGTGCGTGCGCCGCCAACTCTGGCCGCAAAATCAATTCATATGTGGCCCAACTGCTGCCGACGGGTGGCGTCAATCGTGCCCGTTCCAGCGCCTCTGCCAGCACCAGATGCACTGCAGCCGGCAGTCGGGCAATATCACGTCGCGTCATCTGCATGCACAGCAACAGTTCGAGCACCTGATGGCAGCGTGGCACATCAGCTGAGATGCTGCGCTTCGGTCGCTTCGGATAGTTGGCCTGGACGGCGCCAAAGTGTTCGAGTAGATGCCACCAGTGCTTCAGTTTGTGGTGGCCATGCAACACCAGCGAAATGAGCTGCACCACATTCCGGCTACGCTCATTGATGCACTCCACATAGCTATAGGGTGCCACCTCCTCCCTGCCGCGCAGCACATGCTCCAGTTGCGCATAGATGCTGGGCGCCGGATTCCGCAACAGCTCCTGGTACAACATTTGGGCGCCATGCTCCTCGCTCAGCATTGTCAGCTTCGTTGTCTTCTGTGTTAGCTCCGGAAAGTCCAGATGATAGTGCAATATATAGCTTTCCAATTGCATATCGATGGCCAGCTGATGCAGAAACTGCAAAAGGGCAACAATTATTATTATTATTAGGTTAAGATCCCCAAGGCCAAATACGGATTCAACCTTAGCCGGATGCACCTTACAACTGTGAAAGCATGAACAAGATCCATATGCAAATAAATAAAGTGTTTTAGTAAGCAAATGAATAAATCAAATTATACACGAAAAGAATACGCAAATGGCAGCAAGTTGTCCGCTCGAGTGGAGTTCAACTCACCGTTGCCAGATAGTTGAGACCGCTCTGAAAGATCGAGTCGAGCTTGAGATCCTCGTACAGCAAATGCAGGCCATAAAAGATGGCTGGCAGGGTGCAGAAGAGCGGCGCCGTCACATCCACACTGTACATGTGCGGGGAGTCGTGGAGACAGGATGTGAGCGTTGTTTGCAACAGCAGGAATTCCCAATCCTCATCGGTGTACGATTCACAATCGTTATACTTGCGTCGCTTCAGCGGCTCATCATCCTGAAAGACCAACTCATGGTGCTGCAGCGGCGGCGTTGAACAACCATCGACCACATAGGATGCGGATGCGGCCGCAGAGGCGGAGGCGGCGCCGTCTCCACCCAATTCGTTGCTCATCTCAGCGGATGATGATGGCGTTGTTGCCGCTGTTGCCGTGCCCGCCATGCAATCCATCAGGCTGAGCAGTGTGCTGCGAAACAGTTGCCACTCCTGCTCGATGCTGTAGTCCCTTGAGCCAGGCGGATTCCGTGCGCTATACCAGCGTATGATAAAATGCAAAAACTGTCCAGGATTCAACACTTGCCGCAACACGGCCACACAGCGTGTGATCAATCGCGTATCGTTGAGCAGCGGCAACGAGATGCGCAGCATGCGTCCCGTCGCATAGACCAGGGTCAAACGATTACCGGCCGGATCACGGAGCGCCTTGCATACGTTATGCGCCTGCCGTTGCGTATAGGATATCGGTTGCGGCGCAATCGGTGACAACATGTGCAGCTCCTCGTCGAACGAATTGAAATCGGCGTCTATTTTCGTCGGCAGCAGACTGCTGCGACGCACCTCCACAAATGAGCTGCTATTCGTGGCGCACTTTAGATGCGAGCCGGCTGCTGCTGTCGCTGTGGGCGGCGGTGGTGTGACCAGTTGAACGTAGACAGCAGGTGTCGCTCGTGTGAGCAGCGGCGTTATATGCACCTTGGAGACGAGCACAGTGCCTGTGTAGAGAATCAGACTGCCGCCCGGATCCAAAACGGCTATCATATGCAATCGTGGCAATCCGACGGCATCCTTTGCATTTAGCGTCGCAGCCAATGTGGACAGCTGCAGCGGCTCATCCGTGTCGTAGCCATTGAGCAGCACCAGCTGCAGACGGCAGGAGCGGGCCAGCAGATAGCACAGATACGTCTGCCCAACTAAATCCGTGTGGATGAAGGCACGCGTTGCCATCTCACAGAATTCGCGTTGACTGCAAAAGCGCAACAAATACAAATACAAACTGATCAAGTTCAAATAGAGAGAGAAAGAGAGAGATCTCGACTAGAAGCTAATCCGAAACCAAAGCTTTATCTATCCGAAGTGTAAATGGTTATATCTTTGAAACGATCACTTATCGATATTGGCCAAACGAAGCATAAAATTAATTATAACTAGTTGCTTTCGAAATTATTTTTGTACTTAAAAATAATTGAACTTACGTGCCATATGTATTCTCCGTCCAGATGTGCTCCAAACACATCTCCGGCTCTATGGGCTTTGCAGGCTTGACATGGGTTATCTTGCGCATATCCTTAATGGACACTGACTGCTGACCGATGCTATTCTGTAGCTGGCTGAGCGGTGTCCCCAACAAGGCGCGACTGTACGCGAATAAAGATCACTCAATGACAACGAATCGATATAATTGGTATACAAGTAACTCACTTGGACTGACCCAGAACGCCGCTGAAGGATTCCGATTGACTGAGTCCAAATCGAGAGAAATTGTTGACAGACGTTGCCGCATTATTGTTGCGTCCCCCAGAAACGAAGTGGCACTCAATTTGGTAGTCGCTGCAAATTTAACAAAATTAATCTTCATTATTATCTATATTATTGTACAGATGCGGTCAAAAGCTGGCTGATCATCCTATGTATTGTCGAGATACCTATTTATATATGTATATGGGGAAAAATCAAGTACCTCCCGTCAGCTTGGGGGAGCTGAAACTGTTGGCGGCACTGGTGGCGGTCGCATCGCGATGTCCTTGCAGCGTCTGGCTGAGCTGCTCCTGTTGCTGGCTAACATTGTTGACCTCCTCGGGCGTCACTTTGCGCAGGCGTGCCACAAAATGCTTGAAGAACTTGGCATCGTATAGCAACACCAGATCCGAATCTTCGGCGGTGAACACGACGCTGTATTCGGGTTCGGTCATATAACCGGTCGATTTGCGGCTAGTCTTGAGCACAACGGGACATGCCTCGTGCAATGGATGCGACATTGAGAAGAGCCGGGGCATCGGTATGGATACCGTGTGGGAGACGAGAGCATTGCCCGAATCCTTTTCCAACAGTAGACCGTGTGCAGTTTGCCACAGATGTGAGACGGAAAAATCGAGATTGGCGAGAAAATCTTCGCCATCATCACAATACACACGTAACGCATCCTGGTCCACCACACAAATTGCCGTTAAATGATCCTCATCCGGTTCAACAGCCGCTCGCAGCTGGGCCAAGCGACCGCGAACGAACCGACGATTGAGGAAACAGGCAAATTTCACCGGAGTATCGCAGGTGAAGCACATGCGTCGATGCACCCCATCATCGTCATCGCTCAGGCCCTGCGTCCAGATCACCGTGTTCTTGTTCACATACAGCTCCTCCTCGTTGTTCACAAAATAATCGCACATGGGATCCTCGCGATGCATCTGTATCGGTTGCAACAGTTGCTGGGGCAGCGATGTCAACTGGGTGGCAGCTGCTGCTTTGGGGCCACATTTCTTTGTCTGCTCAATCAATTGCTGACGACGCTGGGCACGCGCATAGCTTGCCTCGTAATCATCGTAGATTTCGCGTATCGACCAAAACTCTTGGGGCTCCTCGCTGGCGGCCGAGATATTCACGTTTTGCAAGCGCTGCAATAGCAAATGCTCGGCAGGCAAAAATTTGGGTAGCGTCGGTTCGGAGGGGCCGGGATGCTCCTCAGCCGCCTGACGACCGCGGGGAACGAATTCCAGTGGCGGCTCTGAGACGGCTATCATCTCATTGCATGCATCCAGATTTGCGATCGATCTGATTTTGTATGCACAAGCAGTTGCGTGCGGGCGCTTAACACCAACATTAACTAACACATAAAATTAATAATTATCAAATACAATTGGAAATCACGTTTATAAAATGCCGGCTTAGTTGTCGTCGAGCCGGCAAATTTGTATTGACAATATTTATCGTTATCGTCATTTCACGCGGTCGTCATCAATGCATTCATTGGCAACGATTGATAATATCGCATGTTTTGGGCGCAACTGTGCACGAGCAACAGCTGCTTAAAGTACTTAACGAATTCAAGTCAGCAACTTGTGGAATTATCAAATTGTCGACTTGCTGCGTACATCACACATTATAAAACACCTGCAAAACAAACGCAAAACGTTGAATTAATTCATTGGAGCTAGAATATATCACTAAGC
>JAWNME010000504.1:0-13686 GCA_035044385.1 Drosophila neutralis | reverse complement strand
TCCTCACAAGACACAAGATTGAGCGCTGTTGACAATTAGTGTATTGCGGTTTTGTACATACGATTTTCCCACATGCTTGCCAGGTGTGTGCGTTGCCGTGGCAAATTCTAAATTTTCCATCATGCGGCATCTCCTTTCCAAGAATGTAGCCATGTCGGTCCATTTTGGTAGCCCTTTCAGCGGCAGTGCTTCCTCCCACTTCTCCTGCGTGGCTTGATCACATTTGGATGTGATCAGGTGAATCAGCAAACCATCTGCAACGGCATCAGCAGATGCCACTGCGTGCAACGCGCGCAGATGCGAATTGATGCTGTCACTCAATTGACGCAGACTGCTTGCCGACCCCTTGTCCACACCTGAGAGCCTGAATATGGAACGGATGTGTGCCTGAAAATGCAACAATTTATTATCAAACCGATTTATTAACAATTCCATGGCTTTGTCGTAATTGTCCTCCGTTGGTTCGAAAGCGCGAATCGCTTCCAACGCAGGTCCAGCTAGGCATGATCGAAGATGTTGAAACTTCTCCACTTTCGTTAGTTCGCCATTTTGGCCGACGACAGTGTTGTACATGGCGAAGAAATCGGGCCAGTCGATGTACGCACCGCCGAAACGTGGAAGCTCAAATTGTGGTAATCTGGAGAGACGCGCCGTGTTTCTTGAGCTACCATTTGGCTCGTTCGTATTACTCTGGACTGCTGTAGAATGGAGAATCGAAGCCTTGCGCATACTGGTGAGTTCACCAGTGAGCTTGGATGTCACCTCGCAGCTGACTTGGTCAAATTGCCATCTTGCGTCCGTGGACAGCTCCGTAAGATCAAGCTTCTCAAGATTGGATTGTGGAGCATCAAAGCTAAGGCGCATTTCGCTGCTTAAATCCAGTCTGGCCTGCAACTCAGCTTCATTGAAGCGCATCAGCTGCTCACTGGTTAAAAACTCATTAAATGCTTTGAGTTGCCGAGCGACTGATTCTGCCTTTGCCTTGTAGAAGTCGAAGTCAGAGGGCACAGCCGCATTAGAATTTGATTCGTTGGCCATTTCAATTGAGTCACGCAATCAGCACTGTCGAATATGCGCGTAGATTTGAATGTATGTTGTTGTTATGCGAATAACGGACGAACGAAATGCAAACGAAGTTAACGGCAAGTACCGGTTGACCGCTGATTGCCCGCTGCGTTAACGAAAGTTCTTGCACAGCGCAACTAATGATTTGTTGGGCGATATACAGTTGAGTGGTCAACTGTACCATTTACAAGCATATGCGAATGCAAGAATGTTAGCGGGCAAACGGAGACAAAAAAAAGATTACACGCGCGTAATGAAAACGAGAGCGAAAATGTGCGAATGTGTGTATGTGTGCGAGCCTATTTGTTGGTCTTTGCATCGAATTATGCAGAAGACGCTTAGATTAGTTATTAACACAAAAGTTAATAACCTTTCACTTGCACTTTAAATGACACAACACATGAAAGAAATTAAATAAAAAAAATCACGTCGGGGTCACCAAATGTTTAGAGGAGTGCGCCTTTTTCACGCTCACCTATGTTCGAATTGAGTTCTGAATTATGTGTGATTATTTATTTATTTCTTATTTATACAAAATTCTATTCATTTGCCTATATTATAATGTATAGGTTTAGTTTACAGTATGTTTTGTGTGTTTCAAATTATATATGTGTGTATTTATGTTTGTATGTTTGTTTAATATATTTGTTACGCGTGTTCCGTTTGCCCATGCACAACCGACGAGTGCTAAATCGAGAGTGTCAGATGAACTTGCATGTGCAAGGTGAAGATGAAAAGACAAAGACAAAACCCAGGGATGGGCATGCAAATTACGTTATAAAGTTACGTTACTTATTTTATGATTCTTATAATTAATTGGTTGTTACCAAAAACTAATACAAAACATGATTAACGTATGCCATATCTGTAATACGTCAAAAGTGGAACCCAGGGATACAAAATTTCGTTATGAAATAACACCTGCGATTTTCAACCCTAAAGAAAAATACGTTATAGATTTTTATATGGTCAATAATAAGCAATTTTTATCATGCATAGACGTATACCCAAAGTAGGCTACATTAATAAAAATACATGGTAAAGATTGGTTAGAAGCAAAACGAGCATTACTAAAAATATTTAACAAAATGGGAAAACCATTCGAAATAAAAGCGGACAAAGACTCAGCATTCATGAGAGCAGCATTAAAAATTTGGTTAGATTCAGAAAATGTAAAAATTCAAATCACAACAAGCAAGAACGGAATATCAGATGTAGAGCGGTTTCATAAAACAATCAACGAAAAACTAAGAATAATTAATTCGGACACAAACAAAGAAAATAAGTTAACCAAATTCGAAATAATACTTTACACTTATAATCATAAAACAATACATAGCACTACTGGTAGAACACCAGCAGATATCTTTATTTATGCCGGACCAGCATACAATACCCAGTTGAATAAAATTAAAAAGATCAATAAGCTAAACGAAAACAGAAAAACTTAGATAGATACAAACTATAGAGAAATGCCACTTATAAAATCAAAAACCACAAATCCATTTAGGAAAACAGGCATAATAAAACAGTCAGCAAACATTTCGATGAAACAAATAGAGGCCGAAGAATCATACATTATAAAAATTAATTTAAAAAGAAAAAGGAACATAAATAAATATAACAATAATTTCAGGTCAACTACGGAAGAATCATCTGCTAATAATGATAATATTAACGCTAACAGTAACTCAGAGTAACTCCCAAAATATAGAAGTAAACCATGTAAAAGCACAAAACGGGTTCGTTTTATTTGAAACAGGCTTATTAAGCATACCTTCAGATTTTGAATACCATTGCCTAACAGTAAACCTAACAAAAACCGAAAATACTGAAAAAGATTTAAAATCTCAGACACATGATTTTAGTGCTCTACCCCAAATAGAATATCTAGTAGAAAAACTTCATAGAGAAATGAACTGAATATAGATAATCAAAAGAAAGAAACGAGGACTCCTAAATATAGAAGGAAAAGGTTACAAATATTTATTTGGCACATTAACTGAAGACGACAAAACAGAACATACTGGAAAAATTGATGATTTAGAAGCTAATAGCATACAGGTAAACGAACTAAACAAAGTCATTGAAGCAGTCAATCATGGCATACAAGTAATGGACAGCATGACAGAAATGTCACAACAGAACGCAAAATTAAGTTTATTAATGTTTAACTTACAACAATTCACTGAATACATCGAAGATATCGAATTAGGGATGTAACTATCCAGATTGGGAATTTTTAACCCAAAATTACTAAAACATGATCATTTATTAAATGTCGATTCAGAAAAATTAATTAAATATAAAAACATTAACTTGGATAAAATCCACGACAAATGAAATTATAATAATATCACATATACCGAAAACTCTGTCACAAGAAACTTTACATTCAATAATACCATATCCACACGAAGAAAAGAATATTTTAACCGAACTAGAGCTAACTATTAGTGATAAATATTATGTACACAAAAATAACACTTATTCAGCAACAAAAATGAAAGTAATAACAAACAAATGTATAAACGGTGTGTTGAAACAAATGAAAGTTGAATGTAAATACACAAAAACAGAATGTAATATTAACTTGGAACTTACCTAAAGTCACACTTAATCAAAACTGTATACCACAACAAGTCAAAATTTTTGGAAACAACATTATCAAAGCAACCAATTGTTCTGTTCAATTAGAAGATATCCAGATATCAAATGTAATATCAGACTTTACGCAAACCATTTATATAAGTAATAATATAACTAAAACTCATAAGAGAACATACAAAAACCAATAATACCTTATTAATCATAAGATTAACATTAGTGACAGTATTGTCAATAGTAATAATAAGCTATTCTTTGTTCAAATTCAAAAATTTACCAAAACAAATAATAATCAAATGTAAGAATAGTGCAGCAACGACACCACACGTCGAAAAAGCAACCGCAGAAAACACCAACGACTTACAGTTATACCCTATACTGAGCGCTTGAGGACAAGCCAATTTCTAAGGGATGGGGAGGTGACATATCCAGATCACGCAGATCTCTCATGTCCACACTCACTGCAACAACAACAGCATAGTTCGACAACAACAAACCCAACTGCAACCAGCGATCACAACCAAAAGCGCATGGTGTAATACAACACGCGACTTCGTCATCCTATTTTACAAGAAGTCCATGGTGGGACCCAAACGGACGACCGACACCACCATTAGACTCCGTCGGTGCTTTCTACAAGTGGGCTAACGTGAAAACCAAACTGACAACCGACACCACCATTAGACTCCGTCAGTGCATTCTACAAGTGAGCTAGCATGAAACTCAAGTGGGCCATCCGACACCTCCACCAATAGGACAGCAGAACTCAGCTACAACATCGCAGGAGTAGCAAATGCGAGTTTTCATAATAAGTAAACCACTAGCATAAGATGAGACTTATTTTGTACGCGAAACCGAGAGGACGTGTGTTTTGTTAAATAAAAAATTACATTATTCCTAAAAACCCGTTGTCGGATTTTTCAATTGGCGCAGCCGGTACAACACTCTCAAAAAACGTAATTATATATATATAGGGTGTTAATTTTTGAACATTCTGCCAAAGGCCAGCCGAGAGTCGGCGTTATCATTTAATTATTAGGCCCGACAAACTTTATGGCTTGTTACTTTCTTTTACAATTGAAAATGTAGGGGGGCGTATTTCTCCGAATCTTCTATCTTCCTTCAATCAAAGGCGGGGGTTTTTATCACTAGATATATTTATTTTCACTTTGAAAGTATTAGCTCAACTTCTTGCGTTGGCTAGCTGTACTACGAGATGTTTCGATTACAAGGTTATTTTTCGACTGTTAACATATTAACATTTATGTAGAGATAACAGCGCTGAGTGCGCTGTGTGGAGGCTGCTAACAGCGCTGAGTGCGCTGAGATCAGGTTGCATTGCCAAGAGAGAGAATGTGGATCGCAGGTTATGTTAAGCCAGCTGATAATGCCCGGCATAACATATCTCACATAAACAACAATGATTTTTCTTATCGTATATATTGGCTAAAATTACTGTTACAGCGTAAAATTACTTTTCTTTCCATTTTTGCCAAAACTCTCTCTTTTAAATTAATTTCCATCGATCAATCTTATCTTCTGCTATGGCTTCCACTGTTCCTAATATTGGTCTTCCAATTAAGGAATGGCCTGGAGTCAATACTTCGTGGTCATCTATATCGTCCGCAGATGTATACAGTGGTCTTGAATTCAAAACTGCCTCTATCTGACAAAACAATGTTGACATTTCTTCGAATGTCAATTGAGCGTTTCCAATTACCCGTTTCAAATGGTATTTTACTGATTTTACCCCAGCCTCCCAAATACCTCCGAAGTGAGGTCCTGCCTGGGGAATAAAGTACCACTCAATATTCTCTTTTACCAATATTGGAATACTTTGTATTATTTCTGGAGTGTTTGATATCGATTTTCTTCAATTCATATCTGCATATCCCAGCTTTGTTAACACTAGCTTTTCTTGATTTTTGGCCTCTTCCATAGTGTCGGCTCCTGTCATTGTTTCATCAATATAAAAGTCATTTTTAATTGTTTCTCTGACTGTTTTGTTACTGCAGTTGTTTGCAAAAAAATTTTGTACCCACATGGGTACCTCAATTTTAGGCAATGCTGTTAGGTCTTCTGAAACGACACCATTACCACTTGTTCCTTGCTCACATATGCTGAGCATGTTTTCTACATCGCACCTTAATTCTTCAACTTGATTCATAATATGCGAGTTGTTCTCAAATTGTTTTGTATTTTGTAAAACTCTATCCCACAGAAAATAAATTTTATTCCTGTGCAACGTTAGGATTTTATCATTATTAGTATTTTTAATTTTTTTTAATTCCTCCTTTACTTCCCTTAGATATTGTAGCAATGGGTTTACAATATCCCTCAATTCTCCTTCACTGCCTTTCTCTAATGCGTCTACTTTCCTATCCGAAAACATTTTTGTCAGCTTATAATTAAGTTTAGTTTTGTATAAAAATTTGGATAAAATGATGACTTATCCCGATCTCCCGCGATTAATCTGTTTAGCGACGACGAAGATTACCACAATGATTCGATAGTCTCCAAAAAATTTTTCTCCCTTGACGACGATTACCACGACAACTGTCGAGTCTCCAAAAAATTGTTCTCCCTCGACGACGACTACCACGACGACTCTCGAGTCTCCAAAAAAATTTTCTCCCTCGACGACGATTACCACGACGACAGTCGAGTCTCCAAAAAAATTTTCTCCCTCGACGACGATTACCAAGACGATTATCGAGTGTCCAAAGTCACTTCACTTTCAATGTTTTTGGCCTCGAAAACGACCAACACTTTTCTGTGTTATATTATTAGTCTTAAACAATCTTTCCTTTGTTTAAACCAATTATACAATGCCTCTTACCACTGTTGGGAGAGAGCAAAGTAAATTATTTTTGCAACCTGTAGCTGGCTATCAGACTTTAAGGTGTTGGTTAAACTCTATGTCTCTTACCACTGGTGGGGGGAAACAATAGAGAGTCTCTATATACCAAATGTTTAATAAATTATTAAACCGAGTTGACGTGTAGAATCGAACTGCCCGCTCTGACGAGCAGGCTCTTTATACAAAATGCTTAACCTAAATACATATATAATATTGTGCAGCTGTCCGCATTGCGCCTAAATACTTAGAAATAGCATGTAAGGCGACTACATGTCGCCTAAATTCTTAGAAATTGTATGCAGCTGCTTGTAAGATGACCGCTTCGGTGCCTAACAGCGGCTGGGTAACGCGACCGCATCGGCGCCTAACAGCGACGGATGACCGCGACCGTCGTGACGCTAGCCGCCGGCAACCCGTATACAGTGGCGGACAGCTTATTTGGCCAAGTGTCAAAGAAACAAAGTAATTGCCTGCCATAAGCTAACCATTCATTATTTTTCAGAAATTCCAAAAACAGATGATAGGTATATATATTAACCACCGAAATTTATATATGACCCCAATAAACTGGGGTTTCCCCACCTGCTAGGTAAAATTATAAAAATGTTGCCTACTTCCAGGCGTATTTTTCATTTGGAGCAGGTACATTGTGGACACCTGGGTGCCATGAGCGCCGGATTTTTTACCTAAAGTTGAGGGTATATAGGGTGCTCATTTTTGAACACATGGTGTTTGCTAATAATAGCGCTGAGTGCGCTGAGAGGAGGTTGCATTGCAGACAGAGAGAGGATGTGGATCGTAGGTGCATAATGCCAAAATGACAACAGTTGTATTAAGCCTGGCTTAATACAATCCACCTAAACAATATGAGTTCAATGAAATTGAAATTGCTTGAGAATTCTGGTTGGTTCTAGCAAATGATGGATATTTTAATTTCTCTATTCTTCTAAAAAACCTGCTTGGATTTAGTGATCAACAAAACACCACCACCACAACCATCACCATCAACCTCGAGGCTTCCACAGCTCAGCCCATTAGAAAGGATTGGCCTAATGGAAATAACGCGAAGTGCGTTGACGAGGACAACATTCCTTTCATCAGGGAGTATTTTCGCTCTAAGAAGATGAAAAATAGAAGATTAGGGGGAAATCGAAGTGATCGACCTCACCGAGGAGGGCGAAGGAATGTAGCCCACCTTACCGGAGCTGCTTCATCATCGTGAGGAAATCGAGGTGAAGGGCAGCATTGATAAGGAATGAGGAACAGTGAATGGAGTCCACCTTTGCGGAGCTGCCTAATGAAGAGTTCATCAGAATGGAATTGGATATATTTATTTATTTATATAAATTTTGTATTAAATGATGTGTAATAACCCTTTATTTTAGGTTAGTAAAATCAAATAAATAAAGTATCGGAGTATCTGAGTAACAGAACTCAAAAAATTGTTTTCAAATCTGTGCTCTCTAAACCTATCCTAGTCACCTCTGGTGTACCCCAGGTAGTCACCTTGGTCCAGTGCTTTTTAACTTATTTATTAATGACCTTCCTTCTGTTATTTTGTACTCTAACATACTAATGTATGCTGATGATGTCAAGTTGTGCCTGGCGTATAATGATATGTCCTCTCATTGCTTATTGCAGGCGGACTTATTTTCCTTTTTGTCTTGGTGCAAAATGAATCTGCTTAACCTGAACTGTTCTAAGTGTAAGGTCATGTCATTTTATCGTATCACTCCCCATGTTGTTAGTTACACTCTCGATGGGGTGCCACTTGATAGACTGAATGAAGTAAAGGATTTAGGTTTACTTCTTGATCACAGGTTAAAGTTCGATAACCATATTAAATTGACTGTCAACAAAGCTTTTCAAGTTCTTGGTTTTATAAAGCGTTGGTCAAAGGAATTTGATGACTCTTATACGACCAAGATACTTTTCACTTCCCTAGTACGTCCAATTCTGGAATATGGATCTTGTGTGTGGTCTCCACAGTATCATATTCATCAAAGTAGATTGGAATCCGTACAGAAGAGCTTCTTACTTTTTGCTCTTCGCCGCTTTGACTGGGGTGTTCTTCCTCCATACCCCAATAGGCTCCTGCTTCTTAACCGTCCCTCCCTAACTAACCGTCGTGTTATGCTAGGAGTTATGTTTGTAGTTAAATTAATCAAAGGAGAAATCGATTCAGCAGCGTTGTTGAGCCAAATAAACTTTTCTGTTCCCTTTAGACCTTCTTGCAATTTCTTTCCACTTTCCCTTAATCGCTGTACTACTAATTATTCCTTGCATGAACCGTTTCGAGTACTCTGTAATGATTATAACAAATTATCCTATATAATCAATTCAGAGTCCTCCATTTCTATAATTAAAAACTCTATTTTAAATGCCCTATCTCGGGAATAACTTTTTGCATGCACTGGTGGCGGACTAATTCTTACTAACTCTTTCAAATTATTTTTGGTCTAATTGGGTTTTTCTGGGTTTTCCCCAATTCATGCAACAAATGTTGGACCAATTTGCTTTTAAATACCCCCAGAAATATTAATTTTAATCTTTTTAATCTTCCTTATTTTAAATATATTTATAATTTTTATATTATTTAAATTAAATTAAATTAAATTTTTTAAGCTTTCTGTATTTTTGGTGTCGACTGACTTTTAGCCGACAATAAATAAATAAATAAATATATTAAAAATAAAATCTTGTGTTTTTTCTTCTCTATATGCATAAATATCAGATATAAACCGAACAACCCCTTTGCAGGTCGTTTCTACTTTTATAAATTATATGAAAATACCCTTTATTTTCAGCTTAATAAAATCAAATAAATAAACATAAATTATAAACAAAAATCTTGTGTTTTTCATTTCTTCTTCTTCTTCATTTAACAAATTACACACACACACACGCACACGTAGACATTTTTCAATCATGAATATCTTACAATATCAATTTTCTTCACAGTATGTGAAAATGTAGTCTTCTTAAAATAAAATAAAAGAGTGACATTTTATTTACTTATTTTATTTAAATAATGAATATTACTATTTATTTTATTTATTCTTGGATGTCACCTCGCAGCTGACTTGGTCAAATTGCCATCTTGCGTCCGTGGACAGCTCCGTAAGATCAAGCTTCTCAAAATTGGATTGTGCAGCATCAAAGCTAAGGCGCATTTCGCTGCTTAAATCCAGTCTGGCCTGCAACTCTGCTTCATTGAAGCGCATCAGCTGCTCACTGGTTAAAAACTCATTAAATGCTTTGAGTTGCCGAGCTACTGATTCTGCCTTTGCCTTGTAGAAGTCGAAGTCAGAGGGCACAGCCGCATTAGAATTTGATTCGTTGGCCATTTCAATTGAGTCACGCAATCAGCACTGTCGAATATGCGCGTAGATTTGAATGTATGTTGTTGTTATGCGAATAACGGACGAACGAAATGCAAACGAAGTTAACGGCAAGTACCGGTTGACCGCTGATTGCCCGCTGCGTTAACGAAAGTTCTTGCACAGCGCAACTAATGATTTGTTGGGCGATATACAGTTGAGTGGTCAACTGTACCATTTACAAGCATATGCGAATGCAAGAATGTTAGCGGGCAAACGGAGACAAAAAAAAGATTACACGCGCGTAATGAAAACGAGAGCGAAAATGTGCGAATGTGTGTATGTGTGCGAGCCTATTTGTTGGTCTTTGCATCGAATTATGCAGAAGACGCTTAGATTAGTTATTAACACAAAAGTTAATAACCTTTCACTTGCACTTTAAATGACACAACACATGAAAGAAATTAAATAAAAAAAATCACGTCGGGGTCACCAAATGTTTAGAGGAGTGCGCCTTTTTCACGCTCACCTATGTTCGAATTGAGTTCTGAATTATGTGTGATTATTTATTTATTTCTTATTTATACAAATTTCTATTCATTTGCCTATATTATAATGTATAGGTTTAGTTTACAGTATGTTTTGTGTGTTTCAAATTATATATGTGTGTATTTATGTTTGTATGTTTGTTTAATATATTTGTTACGCGTGTTCCGTTTGCCCATGCACAACCGACGAGTGCTAAATCGAGAGTGTCAGATGAACTTGCATGTGCAAGGTGAAGATGAAAAGACAAAGACAAAACCCAGGGATGGGCATGCAAATTACGTTATAAAGTTACGTTACTTATTTTATGATTCTATAATTAATTGGTTGTTGGCAGCTGCTGCCTCCGACAGTAACGTTGAAAGAAAAATATTATTTCGCGGATTACCAAAAACTAATACAAAACATGATTAACGTATGCCATATCTGTAATACGTCAAAAGTGGAACCCAGGGACACAAAATTTCGTTATGAAATAACACCTGAGATTTTCAACCCTAGAGAAAAATACGTTATAGATTTTTATATGGTCAATAATAAGCAATTTTTATCATGCATAGACGTATACTCAAAGTACGCTACATTAATAAAAATACATGGTAAAGATTGGTTAGAAGCAAAACGAGCATTACTAAAAATATTTAACAAAATGGGAAAACCATTCGAAATAAAAGCGGACAAAGACTCAGCATTCATGAGTGCAGCATTAAAAATTTGGTTAGATTCAGAAAATGTAAAAATTCAAATCACAACAAGCAAGAACGGAATATCAGATGTAGAGCGGTTTCATAAAACAATCAACGAAAAACTAAGAATAATTAATTCAGACACAAACAAAGAAAATAAGTTAACCAAATTCGAAATAATACTTTACACTTATAATCATAAAACAATACATAGCACTACTGGTAGAACACCAGCAGATATCTTTATTTATGCCGGATCACCAGCATACAATAACAGTTGAATAAAATTCAAAAAATAAATAAGCTAAACGAAAAAAGACAAACTTATGAGGTAGATACAAACTATAGAGAAATGCCACTTATAAAATCAAAAACCACAAATCCATTCAGGAAAACAGGCATAATAAAAAAGTTAGACAGCAAACATTTCGAGGAAACAAATAGAGGACGAAGAATCATACATTATAAAACTAAATTTAAGAAGAAAAAGAAAATAAACTTAAATAAATATAACAATAATTTCAGGTCAACTACGGAAAATTCGTCTACCAGTGCACCTGATAATAATGATAATACTAACGTTAACAATAACTCAGAGCAATACTTAAAGTATAGAAATAAACCATGTAAAAACCCAAAACGGGTTCGTTTTATTTGAAACAGGCTTATTAAGCATACCTTCAGATTTTGAATACCATTGCCTAACAGTAAACCTAACAAAAACCGAAAATACTGAAAAAGATTTAAAATCTCAGACACATGATTTTAGTGCTCTACCCCAAATAGAATATCTAGTAGAAAAACTTCATAGAGAAATGAACTGAATATAGATAATCAAAAGAAAGAAACGAGGACTCCTAAATATAGAAGGAAAAGGTTACAAATATTTATTTGGCACATTAACTGAAGACGACAAAACAGAACTTACTGAAAAATTGATGATTTAGAAGCTAATAGCATACAGGTAAACGAACTAAACAAAGTCATTGAAGCAGTCAATCATGGCATACAAGTAATGGACAGCATGACAGAAATGTCACAACAGAACGCAAAATTAAGTTTATTAATGTTTAACTTACAACAATTCACTGAATACATCGAAGATATCGAATTAGGGATGTAACTATCCAGATTGGGAATTTTTAACCCAAAATTACTAAAACATGATCATTTGTTGAATGTCGATGCGGAAAAATTGATTAAACATCAAAACATCAACTTGGATAAAATCCACGACAAATGAAATTTTTATAATATCACACATACCAAAAACTCTGTCACAAGAAACATTGTACTCAATAATACCATATCCCGATGAGGATACAAATATTTTAACCGAACTAGAGCTAACTATTAGTGATAAGTTTTATTTACACAAAAATAACACTTATTCAGTAACAAATAAGAAACTAATAACAAACGAATGCATAAACGGTATTTTAAAACAAATAAAAGTTGAATGTAAATATACTAAAACAAGAAAAAACTATGAAATAAATTTTATAGAACCAAATGTCATTTCAACTTGGAACTTACCTCACACCACACTTAATCAAAATTGTGTACCACAACAAATTTTAGGAAATAACATTATTAAAGCAAACAATTGTTCTGTTCAATTAGAAAATATCCAGATATCAAATGTGATATCGGACTTTACACAAACCATTTATATAAGTAATAATATAACTAAAACGGAGCCGTTAGCATTCATAGAAACTAAAGAACTTATAAGAGTACATACAAAAACTAACAATACATTGTTAATCATAAGCCTAACATTAGTGGCAGTATTGTCAATAGTAATAATAAGCTATTTTTTGTTCAAATTCAAAAATTTACCTAAACAACTAATAATTAAATATAAGAATAGTACAGCACCGACACCACACGTCGAACAAGAAAACCCAGCAACCATCGAAAGCGCCAACGACAACTTACAGTTATACCCTATACTCTAACGCTTGAGGACAAGCTCATTTCTAAGGGATGGGAAAGTGACATATCCAGATCACGCAGATCTCTCATGTCCACACTCACTGCAACCACATCAGCATATACATAAACAAATCTAACAGAGCCAGCGCACAAAAAGCACAGATCAGTATAAGCGTTAACAAATCCAACTGAGCCTGCGCACAAGAGTTAAAACGCTGTCTCAGCATAAACACATCCGTCAACGCATTTCATAAGAGCAATGCCGTCTCAGCGCATTTTCTAAACGTAAACAAAATCCTAAAACTAAAGACGCAAATGCGAGCTTTCATTATAGATAAAACCATAAGCTAGAGTCAGAGTTATTTTGTACACAGATCTAAAAAGACATAGATTCGTTTTGTATGACGTGCGTTTGGTGGAATAAATCAATAATAAATTGTTTAAGAAAAATATAACAATAATAAATTGTTTAACTTTATATTTGTGTTAAATAAAAATATAACAATAATAAATTGTTTAACTTTATATTTGTGTTAAATAAAAATATAACAATAATAAATTGTTTAACTTTATATTTGTGTTAAATAAAAATATAACAATAATAAATTGTTTAACTTTATATTTGTGTTAAATAAAAATATAATAACATTTGTTTAGGCTCATA
>JAWNME010000500.1:0-28770 GCA_035044385.1 Drosophila neutralis | reverse complement strand
TCGATGTATTTGATATACTCAATGTTTCTGTGTTGATTTGATACAACAAACTTTTAAATTCCGTCGACAGTTATTCATGGCCTCGTGACTGAACGCCCATGATTCGTAATCCTTATCGATCGCTGAAAGGATATTTTGCACGGACCTCATACGAATCTTTAACCAGTTCTTGCTAGTTTGAAGCTGGTCTATCGTCGGATTCTCTAGGCATCTTTTGGCAGCATACATTGCATCTCGTAAAAGGAGACTTACTAAACGAGCTGTTTGACCTAGCTCCTCTTTAGAAGACTTCATTTCTTCGGAGCGTCCACCAATAGTTTTTTGCGGCGATAATGTTTCCATTGTTGATTCTTCAATTTTCTCCTCGACTTCTGCTTGAGTCACCTTATCTTTGTACGATTTAAACTCAGCCATGGTTGCGTACATTTTTTTATTAAAATATTCGTGGTTGAGAACTCCGCTCTTCAATAGCATCGAGTTATTACATTTAAACTCGGCTATCAATTTCTCAAACAGGTGCAGGCTTGCACTTTGATTGACCAATTTTACTAACTCATCCTTGAGTTTTGCTTGATCTTTCAGAAGCTCGATTTGTTTTTCTGACATCATTTTCACTCTTACAGTCTACGTTTAATGTAGAACTATACGATTTGAAGGACCAAAATGTCTGAATCACGTATACTGTGAAATCAAACACGCTGAGACGACGTTTAGAATCGAACTGACTCGCTCTGACGAGCAGGCTCTTTATTTATATAAAATGCTTAAGCCTAAGTACATTTAATATGCAGCTGCCGCTGGTATCGCGTTTGCTTGGCGCCTAAATTCTTAGTATTGTTATGCAGCTGTGTGTAAGGCGACAGCATCGCGCCTGCTTGGCGCCTAACTTCCTAGAATTGTTACGCAGCTGTGTGTAAGGCGACCGCATCGCGCCTAACTTCCTAGAATTGTTACGCAGCTGTGTGTCAGGCGACTGCTTGCTCCTAACAGCGGCTGGGTAACGGTGATTGTCGCGAAAGCGATCCGCATCGGCGCCTAACAGCGACCGTCGCGGCGACCGTCGATGAAGGCAGCTTGCGTCTTGACTCATTGCAGCTGGATCGCGGCGACCGTCGATGAAGGCAGCTAGCGTCAACCCGTCGCCAGCATATAACGGTAGTTGTGAATCATCATAGGCAGGCACAACGATGAACAAGGCTGGCTTGCATGGGCCAGCTATCATCATCTCACTGCTTCACATGTTCGTACTCGAACAATCCGCTATTGCCATAAGCCGTGGACTGTTTTGTCTTGGCGCTGGCTCTATATGGTAGTAGCGACGCAACCCTGGTGGCTTCATGTGTCGTCGTGGTGGCTCCATGTGTTTCTGTTGCTCTAGGTGTATTCGCTATGGAGTGTTGTAACTCGCCTACTTCATGCGGCTTTGCTGTCTCAACTTTATCCTACCGGCCTAGAGCTCTTCAATCGCGGCGTCCAAATTTATTAAATCTACCAAGTTGATAAATTGAAATGGCCTGTCGTACGCTCGAAAGTCTGGATGGCTGTTGTTGTAGATTTTATTCAGCTTGAGTGGCGTCATTAGAGTCTGCATCTCCTCCATATACACTTTAAATGGCTCGCTTATAGCGTGACGTCTTCGGGTAACTTAGTCCTTTAATTTTTCGAAGTAGTCTCTCGATAAGAATTACTCTTGAAAACTCTGGACGAATGTTACCCATTTCTTCCAGTGCTGGTTGTTGGCTGTATATCGTTTCAATCGCATTCCCTGAAGTATTTCAGGCATGGCCCTTGGGAATCAGATACAAGTTTACTCCGATTCGTATCGATTGACTGCTCGACTTGATCCACGAATTCTAATGGCTTTGTGGTGCCGTCGAAATGAAAATTCCAGTCATAGTCGGCGCCGTTTGCTCGTATATGGACACTCTCCATGATGGCTGTGGTGTTGATGATCCCCATATTGTGTGGTTGGCGTCTCGAGCACGCGCAGCTGCGCTGGTTGCCGGTATGCTCAAATATGAGAAATCAATATTCGCCGTATCTCTTGCATACGCAACTTGTCCGATTTCTATTGCCGGTGAATATACGCGTGTTGTGTGGTAGTCTGGATTCGTTAGTACTCACCCACTCTCCAAATTGTTGGCGCATTGCATTCAATTTCCTACTCAGTTTCAATTGGAATTCTGCTCCATATTTTAGCACTTCGTCCTTTTCAGGTTGTATACCCATGCACGAACCATTTTTTAATAATATATGTAACATGTGTTCTCAATTATCGCCTCCACCAAAGATGGGCGCCAGTTGTAACGAACCTTTTGTTCGTGTTAGTTTTAGCTGGGCTGGGGATGCGTACAACAAATTTAATTTGATTGCCTTTGCGATAATTAACATCATAACAATATGTACACATGTATTAAAATAGTTGCATTTGACTTGCACTATTTATTCTTACAATTACGCAGTATTGTTTGTAATGTATAGCCCACTTGGATTAGTGGAGTGGTTCACTGATGCTTGGGTTTTATATCTTTTGGTTTGATATATATATGTTCACTTGTGTGGCACACGTATCTCACTATCTCGCGTTGATTATATTTCGCACTGACTGACGCAGGCCCTCGGCTGGTCTGTGCTGCTGCGCTCTATTTATTCGCATGCGTCGGCAGCCTTTTGTCGCGACTGTACTAAAGTGGCGTGAGCTATTTGGTGGCGTGATCTTTGGTAATTTTCCACTGCCTTTTGCTGGCGACAACCCATGTCTGCCGTTAGTGTGAGTATGGATGGCAATATTGCACTCGCCATACTCCTCACACTATAACGGCATATATCCTGATGGACATGTGTGTCAGACACGCTCATATGGATGACAACATGCGAAAGATAGATAGAGAACGAATTCGCCGCAACTGCATCAGGGCCGGATTTCGGATTGCTGGATTGTTACATATCTCTCTATTCTTAAGAAGAGTTTAATCTGCTCATATGAAGAGCCTTAAGCAAAACTCTATATTTCGATAACGAGATAGTGATATTGTGAATGATGATGAACGTGAATGAATTACGCAACTCACAATTAGTATTGTCTTACAACCAAAAATCCTTTCTCACCCGCAATTTTAATAATAATATACTTAATAATAATTATTCAATGGTTAATGCACACCCAACCAATGCCGCAGGTCCCACACACACTTTTCACTTGTGACTTGTACAAAGGAATCACTTAAACTTAATTGTTTCACAACACAAATATAATTTTTATTTAGTTTGGTCTTCAAAAAAATATTGTTAACAATTTTAGCTATTTAACATCACATAATAAAGCAACTCCTCGCAATTATTATTATTAATTGACCGTTTTATCTCGCCGTTACTTGATTTTATTATGACAACTCTAACTTTGTTGTCTTTTCCTTTTGCCGCTTTTATTATTTTGCCCATGGGCCATTTTCCTGGATGTGTATTTTCCTGTTTGATCAATATTTCGTTCTTTTCTGCAAAGACACTAAGTAGTATTCTTTCCATTTTTCCAATTCTGAAAACTCCTCATAGGTGCAGCTGTTATTTCCAAGGATCCGTTTTAGATGGTATTTCATTGATTTTACGGCAGCTTCCCACAATCCACCCATGTGGGGGCTCCCCGGGGGAATAAAGTGCCAATCTCTTTTCTTTTTCAAGTCGTTGCATCGCATCAACGACTCCTGTTCACTCTCTTGCAATTTCTTGGGAACATCTTGCGTTTGCATTTTACGTTTTTTGCGCGGACCACGTCCACGACCGACCCCAGCTGGCTTTGACTGTTCCTCATTGGGTTGTTCACTCTTTGGTTGCTCCGCTGGCTCTCTTTTGGGTTCCGTCTTTGGAGTCGGCTCACTTTTAGCTTCCTCCTTGATTGGTGACTTGGAATTGGCAGTCATCTTGACTGCCTTAATTTCCAGGTCCTGCTCTTCCTGCGGCTGCTCGTCGATTTTAAGTGGACATTACTTTTTGATCTTCTTTTTGGCCTCTTCCGTTTCGATGTATTTGATATACTCAATGTTTCTGTGTTGATTTGATACAACAAACTTTTAAATTCCGTCGACAGTTATTCATGGCCTCGTGACTGAACGCCCATGATTCGTAATCCTTATCGATCGCTGAAAGGATATTTTGCACGGACCTCATACGAATCTTTAACCAGTTCTTGCTAGTTTGAAGCTGGTCTATCGTCGGATTCTCTAGGCATCTTTTGGCAGCATACATTGCATCTCGTAAAAGGAGACTTACTAAACGAGCTGTTTGACCTAGCTCCTCTTTAGAAGACTTCATTTCTTCGGAGCGTCCACCAATAGTTTTTTGCGGCGATAATGTTTCCATTGTTGATTCTTCAATTTTCTCCTCGACTTCTGCTTGAGTCACCTTATCTTTGTACGATTTAAACTCAGCCATGGTTGCGTACATTTTTTTATTAAAATATTCGTGGTTGAGAACTCCGCTCTTCAATAGCATCGAGTTATTACATTTAAACTCGGCTATCAATTTCTCAAACAGGTGCAGGCTTGCACTTTGATTGACCAATTTTACTAACTCATCCTTGAGTTTTGCTTGAGCTTTCAGAAGCTCGATTTGTTTTTCTGACATCATTTTCACTCTTACAGTCTACGTTTAATGTAGAACTATACGATTTGAAGGACCAAAATGTCTGAATCACGTATACTGTGAAATCAAAAACGCTGAGACGACGTTTAGAATCGAACTGACTCGCTCTGACGAGCAGGCTCTTTATTTATATAAAATGCTTAAGCCTAAGTACATTTAATATGCAGCTGCCGCTGGTATCGCGTTTGCTTGGCGCCTAAATTCTTAGTATTGTTATGCAGCTGTGTGTAAGGCGACAGCATCGCGCCTGCTTGGCGCCTAACTTCCTAGAATTGTTACGCAGCTGTGTGTAAGGCGACCGCATCGCGCCTAACTTCCTAGAATTGTTACGCAGCTGTGTGTCAGGCGACTGCTTGCTCCTAACAGCGGCTGGGTAACGGTGATTGTCGCGAAAGCGATCCGCATCGGCGCCTAACAGCGACCGTCGCGGCGACCGTCGATGAAGGCAGCTTGCGTCTTGACTCATTGCAGCTGGATCGCGGCGACCGTCGATGAAGGCAGCTAGCGTCAACCCGTCGCCAGCATATAACGGTAGTTGTGAATCATCATAGGCAGGCACAACGATGAACAAGGCTGGCTTGCATGGGCCAGCTATCATCATCTCACTGCTTCACATGTTCGTACTCGAACAATCCGCTATTGCCATAAGCCGTGGACTGTTTTGTCTTGGCGCTGGCTCTATATGGTAGTAGCGACGCAACCCTGGTGGCTTCATGTGTCGTCGTGGTGGCTCCATGTGTTTCTGTTGCTCTAGGTGTATTCGCTATGGAGTGTTGTAACTCGCCTACTTCATGCGGCTTTGCTGTCTCAACTTTATCCTACCGGCCTAGAGCTCTTCAATCGCGGCGTCCAAATTTATTAAATCTACCAAGTTGATAAATTGAAATGGCCTGTCGTACGCTCGAAAGTCTGGATGGCTGTTGTTGTAGATTTTATTCAGCTTGAGTGGCGTCATTAGAGTCTGCATCTCCTCCATATACACTTTAAATGGCTCGCTTATAGCGTGACGTCTTCGGGTAACTTAGTCCTTTAATTTTTCGAAGTAGTCTCTCGATAAGAATTACTCTTGAAAACTCTGGACGAATGTTACCCATTTCTTCCAGTGCTGGTTGTTGGCTGTATATCGTTTCAATCGCATTCCCTGAAGTATTTCAGGCATGGCCCTTGGGAATCAGATACAAGTTTACTCCGATTCGTATCGATTGACTGCTCGACTTGATCCACGAATTCTAATGGCTTTGTGGTGCCGTCGAAATGAAAATTCCAGTCATAGTCGGCGCCGTTTGCTCGTATATGGACACTCTCCATGATGGCTGTGGTGTTGATGATCCCCATATTGTGTGGTTGGCGTCTCGAGCACGCGCAGCTGCGCTGGTTGCCGGTATGCTCAAATATGAGAAATCAATATTCGCCGTATCTCTTGCATACGCAACTTGTCCGATTTCTATTGCCGGTGAATATACGCGTGTTGTGTGGTAGTCTGGATTCGTTAGTACTCACCCACTCTCCAAATTGTTGGCGCATTGCATTCAATTTCCTACTCAGTTTCAATTGGAATTCTGCTCCATATTTTAGCACTTCGTCCTTTTCAGGTTGTATACCCATGCACGAACCATTTTTTAATAATATATGTAACATGTGTTCTCAATTATCGCCTCCACCAAAGATGGGCGCCAGTTGTAACGAACCTTTTGTTCGTGTTAGTTTTAGCTGGGCTGGGGATGCGTACAACAAATTTAATTTGATTGCCTTTGCGATAATTAACATCATAACAATATGTACACATGTATTAAAATAGTTGCATTTGACTTGCACTATTTATTCTTACAATTACGCAGTATTGTTTGTAATGTATAGCCCACTTGGATTAGTGGAGTGGTTCACTGATGCTTGGGTTTTATATCTTTTGGTTTGATATATATATGTTCACTTGTGTGGCACGCGTATCTCACTATCTCGCGTTGATTATATTTCGCACTGACTGACGCAGGCCCTCGGCTGGTCTGTGCTGCTGCGCTCTATTTATTCGCATGCGTCGGCAGCCTTTTGTCGCGACTGTACTAAAGTGGCGTGAGCTATTTGGTGGCGTGATCTTTGGTAATTTTCCACTGCCTTTTGCTGGCGACAACCCATGTCTGCCGTTAGTGTGAGTATGGATGGCAATATTGCACTCGCCATACTCCTCACACTATAACGGCATATATCCTGATGGACATGTGTGTCAGACACGCTCATATGGATGACAACATGCGAAAGATAGATAGAGAACGAATTCGCCGCAACTGCATCAGGGCCGGATTTCGGATTGCTGGATTGTTACATATCTCTCTATTCTTAAGAAGAGTTTAATCTGCTCATATGAAGAGCCTTAAGCAAAACTCTATATTTCGATAACGAGATAGTGATATTGTGAATGATGATGAACGTGAATGAATTACGCAACTCACAATTAGTATTGTCTTACAACCAAAAATCCTTTCTCACCCGCAATTTTAATAATAATATACTTAATAATAATTATTCAATGGTTAATGCACACCCAACCAATGCCGCAGGTCCCACACACACTTTTCACTTGTGACTTGTACAAAGGAATCACTTAAACTTAATTGTTTCACAACACAAATATAATTTTTATTTAGTTTGGTCTTCAAAAAAATATTGTTAACAATTTTAGCTATTTAACATCACATAATAAAGCAACTCCTCGCAAGATCCAATGATCTGGCGGTTTGTTTGATTGCAACCATAATGGACAGATATAGTTTAGTTCAGTGCGATTAATTTTCTTATATACAGGACATGTGTAAAGTTTTAAATTTTTTGCAGCGGTTGAATAGATTGCATAGATATGAACAACAGGCATAAGTGCAAACAAAACTTTGTTTGTTGATTCGACCAGTCGTGATGTTCGTCTATCCCAGCCCGCACCTTCGACATATAGCCCATGAACAAATACTCCCTCTTTTGGCGGCTTTTTGCACTCCTCTGGACTAACTTTTAGAGTATCATTATGCATTGTCACCTGATCTAAGGCCCATCCCTGATGAGCTCGAGCAACTTCTTGACGCATAGCTGTTAGAAATCCTTGTGGATTAAAAAAACCAGACATCCAAAAAACTATTGGACGCGAGCTAAAACACCAACTATATAATTGTGAATGCCGGTCAATTAGCTCAGTAATCCAGAAGCCCAAAGTAGAAGCAATCCAACTACCTCGCTTAAAAACAGTGGGAACCCGGGCATTAAAAATATTATCTAGAGCATCTTGCAAGCTTTCACTCATTATTACTGTACCTTCAATCGCCAAAAGCAGATTCTTGAAGGTAGAACCGACAAGCAATATGATCTAGAGTATATTAAAATTGTAATATTAAGTTGATTTTGGTTGCGGAAAACAAACATACGCGTTGCGTCCTATCAATCTCCTGGCGAAGAAATATGTTCATAGAACTCGTAGCACCAGCGGCTATCAGCACTTGCTTAACATCAAATAAGTCGAATGCTGGTGGTGTTTTACTTAGCATTTCCCGCACTTGTCGCGCAACCCGATCTTCTCGTGTTTCTGAAGTGCCGCTTGTAGCTCCTGTTTACAATAACTGTTATAAAATAATTAATTGCAAAATGTTATACATTCTCACCTTTGGGTTGAATGGACATTATTTCTTCCAAAATACTGCGAATCGTGTTAGTTTGGTACGTTATTTCGGCATTTGAATTGAAACCATAAACCTGGGGGGGGTCGATATTTGGCATATTGTCAATTGCTGATATATATGATTCTCGTTCCTTAAAACAGTACAAGGTATACCCCTTGGAATAATTAAAATTTACATCAAAGAGAGCGTCGTGAAACCAAACACGTGTGAACGTATTAAGAAGTCGTTTATCATAATCATCGGTTACACGTCCGCCATATTGAACTTCACCTAGCATGTATCGCACCGTTATCCAGCTGATACCTCTTCCAGGCTCAAGGTCGTCTAAATGGTTTTGAACAAATAGGCAACTGGCGAGCCAATCAGAGGAATTAAACTCGTATGGTATATTCCACCCAAGTGGTCCAAATTTGCGTCGTTCTTGTAGTATAGTATGAAGGAACGAAATAGAATATACGAGAGATAAATAGAATGGAGATTGAGAATAATCAAGAAAATCTTGTGACAAATTTGTGTATGTCCGCTTGAGACCCGCACGTACTCCCGCTGGCGGTTCATTTGTATATTTAAGTGACATCTGCAGTAATGTTATTGGAAACGAAGGGTGAGGCTCAGTGGTAATCCAAATACGAAATCCTGAATTAATTAATTTTCCATTTATGCGCTGAAGTTCTTGAATATGAAGCATTAGTTCGTTCATGTATTCTAACCCCAAATGACAGTTTTGCAAAAGTACCCATCCACCTTCTTCCATGCAAGACGAAATTAACTTTCGAGCATGTATCTCTTGACCCTGCCCCATTGATATTGGATGACACTTAAGGTCATTTTTTTTAGCCAACAATTCTATATTGGATGATGGATCAGAACCAAGTGATAGAAAACAAATTATTGGTACAAGTTCCTGACTCTCATTTAATAATTCTTCAAAATTAAGAACGACAGGCTCTGCAAAACGTTCACCTAAGGAGTGAGCTATGTATTTTCGGCATTGAGCAATTGTTCGGTCCATACACCAGCAGCGTATAAAGAGCATCTTGCGAAAGGGATCAAGACTATTGAAACCATCTGGAATAATTTCATTTTCAGGACAATCTTTTTTGTACCATATAAACCAGGAACGTTCATTTCCACAAATTTTCGGAATTATTTTGGAAAATGGTGACAGACTTGAAAGTTGTATCAGATTTAGCCAGGTTTCATCTGTGATCCAGCGAAATGGTAAAGAAGGACAGTCATTCAGATTAATAGCTGCTCCTCCTTTTATAAATATCTGGAACTCATCATATGTAATTAGGTCTAACTGGCGATCAATACTCAATGCCATTAGAAGAACAAAAAGAAATTTGTCTTTTTCAAAGAGACCACGAGACTTATAGCGGTAAATTTCTAGAGTTAGGTAGTTAATTATACGTTTGATACGTTTCACTGTAATGTGAGTTTTTCCTGAATTATGCATTGATGCGTCGAATCGATCTAAAAATTGTACCAACGAAGTTTGGTACATATTGTTTACCATCGTCATACTACATACAAGGAAATACAACACGCTTCCTCTAGTGGCAACAACGCGATATTCTTCACGAGCGGCATTTATCATTCCCTCAGTCACCCTAGCTACCTCAATTTTCTCCTTCACATCGATAGCTGTTGATTTACTTGTGTTCAGCACCTCAATAACTGTTACATCATCAAGAAGGCTACCTTGGGTTGTAGACAGCTTATGCAATAGATTTGCTTCAAGCTCCTTCATTTTTTTCATATTTATTGTGACTGTCTCTACAAGTTTTACGCGTTCATCTTCGAGCTCTTTTCGTTCAGTAAGTATTACTCGGCCTAACAACTGATCCTCCAATCCACGCATAGTCACAGTGAAATCAATAACAGATGTGCGAGCAAATATTTCCGGAGTATAAGAGGGATTCGGAAGTTTGGTTGTTATGTAACACCTAAAGTCTGGATTCCAGTCTACCTCCTTGTCACCAATTTTAATCTTATATTGGGTACCTACTTTAAGCATGTTCCGATCCAGCAAATTGTCTAAGCAGGGATCCAACTCTTCTGCCACATCTTCAATGATAATGGGAAGCCCCAAGTTCACAGAATCTTCAAGACGATTACGGAAGTATTTATGATTTAGCGTTGTAATAATTAGTTGATTTTGTTTCTCCATATTTTGTATCCAAACTTTACCCTGAGACTGAGGGTCAATAAGCAGAGGGAAACGAGTAGCCTTTGTGACAATTATTCCATTCTGAATGGATAGTTCATCAGTTGGAAGACCTTGTATATTCCATTCACCAATTTGAGAGCGATGGGTGAGATTATCAATAACATTAACACCAGCTGAAATTGGAATCATTTCCTCAACAATATGTTTAGTCCAAAGACTTAGAAAGTAGGTTCGAAACTCTTGGTTATATGGACCAGTATAAGAAAGAAACGCTGTTAGCAAACATACATCGCCAACTAATCGTTCCGTTTCGCTTTTAAATGACGAAATTTGTTCTGTCCAACGAATTTTCTCGCTAACTAACCCTCCTATAAGAGCTGTTGCTGCATCCATTTTGTCCTGACACTTTTGCGCTTCGCCCAAAACTGTTTGTTTCTTAGAAATAGCTTCTTCCAATGTTCGTTGGACCTCCGCTAATTCACTTTCCTTTTGTTGCAGCATTTCCTCGGCTTCACGCAGCTCCTCCAAAGCCATTTCGTATTTTGCCTCTTGTACGGCTAAATTGGCTTTTAAGGGTAAGACCTCCTTATTGATTTCAAAATATTTAGCCATAGCCATTGTCCAGGATAAAAGACCGGCAACGTTGCCACAAGCCACTTTTGCTGCTTCAAATTTATATTGCCTGGGTATGAAAATAAAATAAATTTCAAATTAAATTCACAAAAAAATCAATGTATTACCAGCTGATAACACTGCCTGCCATAAACTAATTATTAATTATTTTTCAAAAATTCCAAACACCGATGGTAGGTACATATATTAACCACCAAAAATAATATATGACCCTAATACACTGGGGTTTCTCCACCTGCTAGGAAGGATTATGTAAAAAAGTAGCCTATTTTTAGGGGACATTTTATTTGGACCAGGTACATTGTGGACACCTGGGTGCCATAAAACCCGAATTTTTTACCTAAAGTTGAGTATTTTCGGTATAAATAGACCAATCCTTCATAGCCAGTTTAGTTTTCCCATGCATCTCGGGTGCAATAAGCCAACAACGACTATGGACAAACAGACTACCATTGAACTACGGAAAGTCACTTCCACAACGAATATTCACATCGCCAAATAGCTTAAATGGTCAACCTGATCAACTCAACTGTGAATAACATCATGCGGCGCTTCGTCGATGCAAATCGGATTGAGGACAAAGGCATAATGGCACCAAACAAGATTTTCACCGAAAAGGAGGAGCGAAGGAAAATAAGGGGAAATCTCAAGCTATCGCCTCCAAAAATGACTCAACAGGTGCAGGATGAAATGGGGAAAAAGTGCTGTGTGGAAACTGTGTACAGGTTTCTGCTCAAACATGACTTTAATGCCCGAGTACCACGAAAGCAACACTTTATAAGCGTTCAAAATAAAAGGACTATGATGACGTTCGCCAAAAACCACTTGGACAAGGATTTGGAGTTCAGGAACACAGTCATATTTGCAGATGAGTCCAAATTCAACATTTTTGACTCAGACGGACGGAATTGTGTGTGGCGACAGTCCAATACTGACTTGAATCCCAAACACGTATAGGCAAAAGTCAAGCATGGTGGAGGAAGTGTCATGGAATGGGTATGTATCTCGTCACCCGGATTCGAAAATTTTATGATTTTTGAAATAACAATGGACAAGAATGTGTACTTCAACATACTAAAGGAAAATTTACTCCAAAGTGCGGAGAAAGTAGAAATCCGACGTACTTTCTGGTTCAACCAGGACGACGATCCCAAGCATAAGGCCAAGATAGTACAGTCCTGGCTCATCAGGAACTGCCCCCACATTATAATTCCGACGGCCCAGTCTCCAGATTTAAATGTTATTGAGAATTAGTGGACTCTGCTGGAAAATAACATCCGGAAGCACAGCATATCAAGCAAAGAAGACCTCAAAACTGCTCTTCGGGATGAGTGGAGCGGAAACAGCCCAGAAGCTACCAGGAATTTGGTATCTTGCATGAATAATAAGTTAAGGGAAGTTGTTAAGGCTAAAGGATATAATACGAAGTATTAACATCCTTACTTATGTTTTTATACTCCAAATATATTATTTTATTTAGACGGGTACAAATAAAATTTCCCCTCAAAATAGGCTACTTTTGTACATAATCCTACCTAGCAGGTGGGGAAACCTCAGTGTATTAGGGCCATATATTAATTTTGGAGGTTATTATATGTACCTACCATCAGTCTTCGGAATTTTTGAAAAATAATAAATAATTAGCTTACGGCAGGCAATTACGTTTTGTCTTTGACAATGTACATATATAAAATAGCATATGATAGTTACTCTATCTTATGAATTGTTGAAGATATGGGCATTTTAGATTTTTAGTGCCGTAGTGAAGGGGGTGGCGGAGATGAGTATAGTCCGGGAATATGTATATACGCCGCTCCTTTAGAAAATCAGAAGCAAAATTTAATTTGGTATGGGAGATATGCAGCTTAATCGATTTTCACTAATTTGCTTTAAACTGACAAAAATAAGTACGAAAAACTTGGTCTGAAGAACTTGTGGAATGGTTCGGATGGGGCTGAGCTGAGGTCACCAGGCGGGTCGCAGGTTGCGGATACCGAACGGCCTCCGTTTGGGGAGGTTAGCTGCGAACAGCGTGGCAAATGTGCTCGTGAATAAGCAGTCCCGGACAAACAGCAGGAACGATTATTATTAATCGTACCGACAAGGCACTTGTGTTGCCGCCTCTTAAAACATAGGCTCACACAATCCCCCAAGCTCCTGAAACTAACTATCCCCATCCTATCCCCACACATCTCACTCAGAGCCGGACTAAGGTGTCAATCTAACCGTACCGAGAATCAACTTGGCTGGGGGCCCCGAATATCAAATAACCCATTTCTTAAAGGTGAGCACAGGCAGATGTCCACCGCCTGTTCTAATTAGCCTTATCCGGGTTTCGCAAATCTCTGCCCGGGTGGGCAATACTTTCTCTGCAAATCGTGGGCATAACATGCACAAAAAAAATATTTAAATTGCGTAGGATCCCCCTGCACACGAAGTCGCAAGACCAACGGAGGACCGAGCCCTTAACGGGACGACCTCTTATGTGGTAGATCATCCTTCATAACGACCCACTCCAACACCAAGGAGGATGCCCATTGCACAGCATGGGCACAGTCAGCAGGCACCTGCCTCAAGACAGGAAGGTGTGGTCGGAGCACCCCGACCACCACATCCGGCATCGAGGGCTGGTGGCCAGGCGGCACATCGAAAAAGAAGGGGAAGTATCTCCCACCTAGGGGCCTACCCGGTGGGCTGAACCGGTGGACCCGAACAGTAAAAACCTCTGCGGTTCACGGGTCAAATGGAACTTGAGGTACCTCCGGCAGGGAATGGCCCCGGAAGACGCCCTCAAAAAGGCTAAAGAGCCGAGGGATATTTCTGTTGCGGCACCGGCCACCAAGCGATACAGCAGCGCGCGTTGACACCGCTGACGGACACTCGGTGGCTAAGCACGCTGCGCACGGCCCCGTTGGGGTTCGGGTGACGAAAAGCAAGGGTGAGGAGGAACTGGACATGCGCCGAGCACATCATGAAACCTAGCTCCCCAGCTCCCGAGAAACCTCGCCAAACCTATGCAGTGTTGCCTGTGGTAATGCTAAGCCACGAAGGTCTGTCCGCACTGGAAGAGGCGATAGTGGATGACCTCGTAGCGGGTCACACGTTACAGGATGGGACACCACAATGTCGTTCGCGGGCATTCACTTCAGGGTCGGCAATCTGCTGCTCGAATGCTCGTGGAATGGCGTGCCCCTAGATAGTAAGGTGGAAGACGATATACCGTCACCCCACTGTATCACAGTTTATTGCCTAATGAAGAAAAACCGATCCACCGACTCCTTGGTGGCCATTTTGGGATTTCAGAATAGAATGGAGACTTCCACGTGGAAAGTTATTACTAGGAGGAATGAGGGTGAAGGAGCCCTCCTAGTAATCGGCATCGACGAGTTATCCAAAAGGATGATCGTCGAGGATGGCTATCAGGTCAGCTTCCATTACGGGAATATCCCCGTAATTGGCCTGAGGAAGAAAGCTGGGGGGACAGCACAGCACGCCCAAATTAAGAAAGAAACATTGATCGATCACCCAACGGACGGGCCGAGCAGTCAGCCAATAATCATTGACCTGTCGGAATACCTGGCGGAAGATGAGGAGTTGGCTGACATGACGCTCGGCACCGAAGAGCTGGTGGAGGCGGAGGACGATGATAAGATCATGTCCTCTCAGGAACTGGAGGAGGAGCTACGAGAGGAGGCGGCAGAAGCTGATGCCACGTTGACGGGCAGCGGTAATGGGTGCAACTCCGGGCCCCACTCACCGTGTAAGCTGGAGCCCCTCCTCTAGTAGATGACGGGAGTCATCTCAACGGGCCTGGCCCAGGTAAACACCCACAGTGCTAAAGCAGCCTCGGCCGTCCTAGCGAAGATTTTTTCCAAACGGCATCTTGGGCTAGCCCTCGTGCAGGAGCCATGGGTGAACAACAGCCTGTTCACGGCCATCTCAAAGGCAATATGGGATCAACGACACTCGACACCCAGTCATGTTGAGGAAAGATATTAATTTCACTATCCTTTCAGAGTTTTTAACGGGGAACTGCGTTCCTATAACTATACAGGAGAAGGGAAGCACAACCCCCTAGTTGTAGGATCGGCTTACTTTGCACGAGATGGCGACTGTCCACCACCGGAAATCGTCTAACTGGTGGAGTTCTGCCGAAAGGAGAATAGGCCGATAATTAGCGGATGCGATGGCAATGTGCACCACAACATATGGGGCATCAGTGACACCAACATGAGAGGTGAGTGCCTCACAGATTTAATATGTAGTTATAACCTAGAACTTTCCGATGTCGGATCCACACCGACATTTGTAACCAGAGTCAGAGAGGAGGTGCTAGGCATCACCCTGATCAGCCGGTCCCTGGCCCGTATCTCAGGAAGAATCCATGTCTGATCATGGAATCATTTTCTGCAGAATAGAACTAAATATAAGCGCAGCAGCGACCAATGTCGCAACCCCAGGAAAACGAACTGGGAAGTATTTAGGTCGGCTCTAGAGCTTAACCCCAACGGTATTTCAGGTATACCCAGAAATCCACTGGAACTAGAGTGGGCCGTAGATAGCCTCAGCAAGAGCATAGTTGATGCTTTTCAACAAAGCGAAGAGGGACGGAATATGGGACCGTTATCTCGTGAGCCTGACCTCCCATAGCAAAGAGATTAGGAGGACCAAGCGAGCAAACTACAGAAGCTTTTGCAAAAGCATATAGAGTACTATCTAAACGGACGCCTGACGCAAACTTTGCATTGAGATGTAAGGATAACTAATTTATAAACAGCAATGCACAAAGAGACACATTTTCCAGGCAGTATACCCCTGCAGGAAGGTACTCTCGCAACAGCGGATAGCAGATTTAGGCCAATGGCTAACGACTGGGCATGTGACAAGTCAATGGGCACTCCGGAAAAACTAGAATGGGCAATTGGAACCTTCCAGCCCTTCAAATCTCCTGGACTGGACGGAATATCGAGCGAAATTTCAAGGTTCATATGATCCGCAAGATGGAATGGTCGACGAAACCGCACACCATAAAATGGTATACCGACGGATCCCTCACCACACAGGGAACAGGTCTTGGAGTGGTGGGCCCTCGGTTATTGTACCATGAGTCCCTGGGAAAGCACACCAGCATATTCCAAGCTGAGGTGTGCGATAGGGAGATGTGCGGAGTTTAACCTGAAACGACCCTATCGGAATGCGGATATATCCATCCTCTCCGATAGTCAAGCAGCAATTAAAGCATTAATGGGGACGAAAATAACATCTAAAGTAGTCCTCGAAGTAAGATCCAAGCTTGACCTACTTGGGACACTCAATAGGCTTACCCTCAGATGGGTTCCGGGCCATAGGGACATAGCGGGAAACGAAGCAGTTGACGAACAAGCAAGAATGGGGGCACAGAGCCCCCTGATAGGCCCTGAACCGTATTGTGACATAGGAAGACACACAATACGGCTCCAAATCACGGATGAAGAAAGGCAGAGGCGAGAATGGAATTGGGCAGAATCACCAGGACTCCGACAAGCCAAGAGTCTTTTAGGTGGCTATAATCAAAAACGATTTAAGCAAATTATATTCATGGGGAAGATCAGACTCAGAATACGCACAGGTCTATTGACAGGACACTGTAGACTGAGAAGTCACCTAACCAAATTAGGTATAGCGTCGCCTTAATCAGGAAAAGATGTCATGAGCAGCATGTCATGAGGCCCAAGGACATAAAAACCCTCAACCCAACGAAGATCCTGGCATTCGTGCAGAAGCTGGGACTGATGGAAGAGTTGTAGGCTCAGAGAGGGGGCACAATAGATCTTATAGGTCGCAGTGCTAGCTTTTCCCCCTATTATAATAATAATAATAATAAGAATGAAAAAAGTTGCACATTTACCAGCTGACAGACAGACAGACAGTGTGACGGACATTGCAGAAATCCGAACTGCTTTTATACCATAGATAACAGACGATAATTATTGCGAACCTGGGGGAGTGGCAGGTGTGTGACCTTTTTTATAAAAATGTGTGTGTCGGAGGCAGCAGCAGCCAACAACCAATTAATTATAATCATAAAATAAGTAACGTAACTTTCTAACGTAATTTGCATGCCCATCCCTGGGTTTGGTCTTTGCATTCTTTTTATCTTCACCTTGCACATGCAAGTTCACCGCACACTCTCGAATTAGCATTCGTCGGTTGTGCATGTGCAAGTGAATTACGCGCATAAAAGAAAACATAAAAACATACAAACATACAAGCGAAACACGCGCATCGCTTTAAACAAAAATATATTGTGAATTTAACATTAGCATATGGAGTGAACATTGAATAAATAGAATAAATAAGCAAATCACGCAAATTTAATAAAACTCTAATCAAACAGCTGCTCAGCGGCTGGTTTAAACATAGGTGAGCGTGAAAAAAACCCTGTCCTCAAAACATTGGTGACCCCGACGTGATTTTTCTTTATTTTTTTTATTTAATTTCGTTCATGTGTTGTGTCATGTGCAAGTGAAAAGTTATTAACTATTGTGCTAATAACTAATCTAAGCGTCTTCTGCATATTCGGATGCAAAGACCAACATACGCTCCCGCGCGCACACACACATACATACATAATTTCGTTCATGTGTTGTGTCATGTGCAAGTGAAAGATAATTAACAATTCGGTTAATAATAAATCTAAGCGTCTTCTGCATAATTCGATGCAAAGACCAACAAACACGCTCGCACGCACACACACATACATACATTCAGTTTCACTCTCAGTGAAGTGCAAGTGAAAGATTATTAACAATCGTGCTTAATAATCAATCTAAGCGTCTTCTGCATAATTCGATGCAAAGACCATCAAATACGCTCGCACACATACACACATTCGCACATTTTCGCTTTCGTTTTCATTACGCGCGTGTACCCTTTTTTGGTGGCAATTTGACCAAGTCAGCTGCGAGGTGACTTCCAAGCTCACTGGTGAACTCACCAGCATGCGCAAGGCTTCGATACTCCATTCCACACCAGTCCAGAGTAATGCGAACGAGCCAAATGGTAGCTCAAGAAGCGTGGCGCGTCTCTCCAGATTACCACAATTCGAGCTTCCACGTTTCGGCGGTGCGTACATCGACTGGCCCGATTTCTTCGCCATGTATAACACTGTCGTCGGCCAGAATGAGGAAATAACGAAAGTGGAGAAGTTTCAACATCTGCGATCATGCCTAGCTGGACCTGCGTTGGAAGCGATTCGCGCATTTGAACCAACGGAGGACAATTACGACAGAGCCATGGAATTGTTGATAAATCGTTTTGATAATAAATTGTTGCATTTTCAGGCACACATCCGTTCCATATTCAGGCTCTCAGGTGTGGACAAGGGGTCGGCAAGCAGTCTGCGTCAATTGAGTGACAGCATCAACTCACATCTGCGCGCGTTGCACGCAGTCGCATCTGCTGACGCCGTTGCAGATGGGTTGCTGATTCACCTGATCACATCCAAATTGGATCAAGCCACGCAGGAGAAGTGGGAGGAAGCACTACCCCTGAAAGGGCTACCAAAATGGACCGACATGTCCACATTCTTGGAAAGAAGATGCCGCATGATAGAAAATTTAGAATTTGCCACGGCAACGCACACACCTGGCAAGCATGTGGAAAAATCGTATGTACAGAACCGCAATACACAAATTGTCAACAGCGCTCAATCTTGTGTCTTTTGCGAATCTGCTGATCATGATTTATTAAAATGTACACGATTTACAAATTTAACTCCCACCATTCGCTATACAGAAGCTAAAAGGCTGCACCTCTGCTTTAACTGCCTTCGCAGAGGGCATAGTCTACAGCAATGCAAGTCTGGTCACTGCAAACATTGCCAGCAGAAGCACCACTCATTGCTACATATGGACGCAAGTTCTGCCGCATCTCAGCTGCCCGACACAACGCGTGCTCAAGGCGCATCACTTGTTTCCTTGTCCACATCGCCACCTAGAGCCCTGAAACACCATGAGAACGAGTACGTGCTGCTCGCAACGGCCATCATACTTGTCAGAAATCGATCTGGCACCTTCGTACCTTGCAGAGCTCTGCTGGACTCAGCATCGCAGCTCAACTTAGTCACCACTCGTCTCGTCAACCAGCTTCAGTTGGAACCACGCCGCTCGTGGTTGCTTTGCGTTGGGCAAATTCGTCTGGCAAATCATTTACCCACGCTTCAGAAGACCAAATTAGGCTGGATAGTTTCTGGAGGCTGTGCTATTCCCAACCACTCATCCCTAGCTGCTCCGATCAAGCATTCGGACACTATTGAAGAAGTTGCTGAAATTCGTCAGCAGGTCAAAAAACCCATGCGGCGGCAGCAGCAACAGCACCGAAGCCACAAACCGCCGGTTCAGCAAGCAGCAGCAGTAGCTAACTGCAGCCGGGTTAGCAATGAATCTGTTACCAACATTGCCACACGCAAGGAGGCTGCGGGCAACTCACATAAATCAAACACCAGCTCAACGGCTGGCGCAACCCAAGACACCAAGCGGAGCGAAGTCGATGGCTTGAAGAAGTTGGTGCGCAAAAGTAGCACCCAACAAACAACTATTGTGGGCGGCTCCTCCTCTTCCTCATCGGGCGCTGCATTGTCGCTTGCAACTTGCTGCAACATCTGCCAGCGAGCGCTCATCAGCATCATCTCAGCCGGACACATCATTTGGCTGCATACAACAAACCAACACTTCTATCGCGACGTTTCACGAGCTTCGTACTCCTGTATGCGAAATTTCTGCAATGATGAACTCACGACCTCTTTGTCCCATTTCAGAAAACGTAAGCGATCTAGAAGTTCTCACTCCTGGGCATTTCCTGACTGGAACTCCATACGCCAATCATACACTCAACGGGCACGCTTAGCTCAGCGCTGGCCAGCGTCATCCACATCATGTTCCTGCACCATGCTGGTGTCCAAGGCGACTGGTGTGCCGATGTCAATTGCCTCGTCGGCGCTGGGTGGCTCCACAATAATTCGCAGTACGCGAAGTCATCACGCTGGTGTCCATGGCGACGGGTGTACCGATGTCAATGGCCAGCGTCATCCACATCATGTTCCTGCACCATGCTGGTGTCCAAGGCGACTGTTGTGCCGATGTCAATTGCCTCATCGTCGGCGCTGCGTGGCTCCACAATAATTCGCAGCACACGAAGTCATCATCGTCATACACATCATGTTCCTGCACCATGCTGGTGTCCAAGGCGACTGATGTGCCGATGTCAATTGCCTCATCGTCGGCGCTGGGTGGCTCCACAATAATTCGCAGTACGCGAAGTCATCATCATAACCGTCATCAACAACAGCAACAGCACCTGAATCAAAATCATAATCATAGCCACAGCCAGAGCCACAATCATAATAGCCACAATCGAAGAACCCGACATAACATATCTCTGGAAAGGACGGCGTCTCGCGAGCTGCAATAATCAAACCTGCAGCTGGCACCGTCAAAGGAGCCGATGGCAGGATCGCTGTTCAGCCCCCTTAGTCGGTTGAAACCCTTGCGCTTTCAACGGGGGGAGTATGTCGGAGGCAGCAGCAGCCAACAACCAATTAATTATAATCATAAAATAAGTAACGTAACTTTCTAACGTAATTTGCATGCCCATCCCTGGGTTTTGTCTTTGCATTCTTTTTATCTTCACCTTGCACATGCAAGTTCACCGCACACTCTCGATTTAGCTCGCGTCGACTGTGCATGTGCAAGTGAATTACGCGCATAAAAGAAAACATACAAACATACAAGCGAAACACGCGCATCGCTTTAAACATTAAACAATAAACATATTGTGAATTTAACATTAGCATATGGAGTGAACATTGAATAAATAGAATAAATAAACAAATCACGCAAATTTAATAAAACTCTAATCAAACAGCTGCTCAGCGGCTGGTTTAAACATAGGTGAGCGTGAAAAAGACGCTGTCCTCAAAACAGTGTGGTTTTCGATCACGTATGAGACATTTATGATCGAAAGGTCTAGATTTATGCACGACCCTTTTTTTATTGTGGGTTGGATTCAGGTGGAGGAGGCACTTGGGTGTGCGTACGCGATTGTGTTTTTTAAAGAGGATATTGTCAGCTAGGCGTGTGACCTGAAACCTCTGTGCGAGAATCATAATTATAGTATTAGTGACGTAAACTGCTGTTAAGTCGGCACTTCGCACGAACGTTTCATACGTGCTGGTACCTTCTTTGTGTGTGTTTTCGGTTCTCTCCCTTTTTTGCAGTGTGCTCTGTTTGAGGGAACCTCCTTAAGAGTACTTCATACAGACTTATTAGTTTTCGAACTCTTCAACCGCCAACTCTTTTGTGTTGTGCTATCACAGTGTTTCAACACATCAACCACGACTCCATTATCAGCCCCATCATCACCACCAACAACATCAACTCTCTTCATCAACCCAGCCCATGGTTTACACCGCCAGAAATATTCAAAGAGCATCATCAAAGTGGAGCGCCCATCTACATAAGATCCTTGTGTTTACACCTGTTGTAACGAACCTCTTCTTTCGGCTTCTTTAGCTAAACTCAGTCGAGCTGCGGGTTCGCGCAACAAATTTATATTTGATCGCGATGCGACAATTAACAACACAAGGAATTTTATATATATTAAATTGAATGATTGGTTTTATTTGAATTGTACTATTTAATTTACAATTGCACTGGTTATTAGCACTATCGATGGCACTTGGTTTTATAACAGTTCACTGCAGCCCTTGGTCAACTTCGAAGAGTTCACCTGTTCGCGAGAGTTTTGCTCCAGGTAAATCCGCGCACCAACTTAGAAAGTTTGAGCCGTCTATCTGCCCGACAACGTCACCATACGGCGCTCCGGTTATGCTCTCGGATTCGCTCGCATACGCGTTGCTTACACACAGACCCGGTCTCACTCGGGGTCGTTGGATTTTATGCGGACTCCGCCTGTCGCTATAGCCCAAGTCGCAGCCTTTTTTGTTGCGACTGTACCAAAGATCACATGATCGTCTCAGTGGCGTGATCTTTGGTAATTTTCCACTACCATTTGCTGGCGCCAGCCTATGTCTGCCGTTAGTGCGAGTATGGATGGCGATATTGCGCTCGCCATACTCCTCACACCATAACTTCTACGTATCAATTCTATTCTCGGACCGTTTGGGCAGCGTTTCCCCTTTTCGTGTGGTATCTCTCAACTGAACTCAGTGTGTTGCGGCGCTCTTTATATAGCCCGTGTTGCGGCCTTTTGTCGGGACTTTACCAGAAATCACGCGATCGCCTCGGTGGCGCGATCTTTAGTAATTTTCCACTGCCATTTGCTGGTGCCAGCCTATGTCTGCCGTTAGTGATAGTATGGATGGATGTATTGCACCCACAATACTCCTCACTCATAACGGCACATGTCCTGGTGGACACGCTCATATGGCTGACAACCTGCGTGCGAAAGGGAGAGGACGAAAGAGAGCGAATTCGCCGCAACTGCAATCAGGGCCGGATTTCGATCTCAAAAAGTAAAAAAGTACCCTATTTTTGGGTCTCATCTTATTTGACAGAGGTACATTATGGACACCTGGGTGCCATAAAACCCGGATTTTTTACCTAAAGTTGAGTATTTTCGGTATAAATAGACCAATCCTTCGTAGTCAGTTTAGTTATATCCTGCATCTCGAGTGCAACAAGCCAACAAGAACCATGGGCAAGCGGACTACCATTGAACTTCGAAAACTCATCCTGGAACACTTCCAAAACGGATATTCACATCGCCAAATAGCTGAAATGGTCAGTCTGAGCAACTCAACTGTGTATAACATCATTCGGCGCTTCGTCGACGCTAATCGGATTGAGGGCAATGGCAGAAAGGCAACAAACAAGATTTTCACCGAAGAGGAAGAGCGAAGGATCACCAGGAAAATAAGGGGAAATCCCAGGCTACCGGCTCCAAAAGTGGCTCAATAGGTGCAGGATGAAATGGGGAAAAAGTGCAGTGTGGAAACTGTGTACAGGTTTCTGCTCAAACATGACTTTAATGCCCGAGTACCACAGAAGAAGCACTTTATAAGCGTGAAAAATATTGGGACTTGGATGACGTTCGTCAAAAACCACTTGGACAAGGATTTGGAGTTCTGGAACACAGTCATATTTGCATATGAGTCCAAATTCAGCATTTTTCACTCAGACGGACGGAATTGTGAGTGGCGACAGTCCAATACTGACCTGAGTCCCAAACACGTAAAGGCAACAGTCAAGCATGGTGGAGGAAGTGACATTTCATGGGTATGTATCTCGTCAGCCGGATTCGGGAATTTTGTGATTTTTGAAACAACAATGGACAAGAATGTGTACTTCAACATACTAAAGGAAAATTTACTCCAAAGTGCCGAGAAGGTAGGAATCCGACGTACTTTACCCACCGAAATTAATATATGACAGAATAAGTAAAAAAGTAGCTCCCAGAAAAACGTACTGGTGTTTCGCGAAATTGTTATCCGCATAAGGACCCCGTGATCCTTGAAAAATTTACTTTTTTTTCTCAAAAAGTAAATCATAAAATACGCAAAGCAAACGACGAAAATTTTTTTTTTTGCATTGAATAAACTTTTAAAAAATAAATAAAATAAAATAATTTCAACGAGTGAACAAAACAAAAAAAAAAAAACTACAACAAAATGATGTCAGAAGCCACATTGATCCGAATATGCGGACATCTCTGCCGACCACGATCCTTCTATGACGAAGATGATGAAGTGTGAGCCTATTTAGGAGGTATCGAAATTTTAAAGGAATTCTACCACATCGAGGACGCAAGCAGAAGCAAACATTGGGGGCGATACAACAAAATTATAGTGGAAAGCCGGGCTAAGATGAAGGATTGGCTGACCGTTGTGCTCAAGCCACTCACCAAATCTGGACCCTCGGCTTTGGCAGGCTTCGTAATTCATCTACTGAAAATAGACAAATCGGAAAAGGATCTCAAGACCGTCATGATCAAGCAACTGAATATGTTTCTATCAGAGGAAAGGACTCGTTTCGTTGATCGTCTGTTCGATGCCATCACCAGCGAGGAGTACCTAACTTTGCCCGTTCCCATTCCAGTGACCACGATAGTCGTTCCCGAACTGGAGCTGGACCATGACCTGGAGGTTGGTACCAATCAGCAACAGCAGCAACAAAAAATCAACAACGAAATCATCATTAAGGAGGAACAAGATCAATAAGCTAACTGACAAAAGAAAAACTTGCGAAGTAGATACAAACTATAGAGAAATGCTACTTATCAAATCAAAAATAACAAATCCATTCAGGAAAAAAATCATAATAAAACAACTAGATAGCAAACATTTCAAAGAAACGAATAGAGGCCGAAAAATCACACATTATAAAACTAAATTTAAAAAGAAAAAGAAAATAAATATTAACAAATTTAATTAAATATTGATTCACAAAAATTTTTATATATAAAAATATCAACTTGCCTAAGAGAACATACAAAAGCTAACAATACCTTGTTAATCATAAGCTTAACATTACTGACAGTATTGTCAATAGTAATAATAAGCTATTCTTTTTTCAAATTCAAAAATTTACCTAAACAACTAATAATTAAGTATAAGAATAGTACAGCACCGACACCACACGTCGAAAATGAAGAAAAAGCAACCGCAGAAAACACCAACAACTTACAGTTATACCCTATACTGAGCGCTTGAGGACAAGCCAATTTCTAAGGGATCGGGAAGTGACATATCCAGATCTCTCATGTCCACACAAACTGCGACCGCAACAGCAGCACACAACAAACGCCGTCTCAGCATACACATAAACAAATCCAACAGAACCAGCGATCACAACCAAAAGTGTAATACAACACCTATCCTATTTTACAAGAAGTCAATCGTGGGATTCAAACGGACAACCGACACCACCATTAGACTCCGTCGGTGCGCTCTACAAGTGAGCTAGCATGAAACTCAAGTGGGCCATCGCGAGACCCAAGCATGCCATCCGACACCTCCACCAATAGGACAGCAGGACTCAGCTACAACATCGCAGAAGAAGCAAATGCGAGTTTTCATTTTAAATAAACCACTAGCATAAGTCGAGAGTTATTTTGTACGCGAAACCGAGAAGACGTGTCTTTTTGTTTAATAAATAATTATATTATTCCTAAAAAACCGGTGTCGGATTCTTTAATTTGCGCAGCCGGTACAGCACTCTCCAAAAAACGTAATTATATATATACAAAAAAATATATAAACACTCATAAAACATACATGGAAAGAAAAACAGGAAATACATACGGTGGGTCGAAGCTTATTCTGATCAGGGTCAAAAAAAAAATGGAATTGCCTGCCATAAGCTAACCATGCATTATTTTTCAGAAATTCCAAAGACCGATGGTAGGTATATATATTAACCACCAAAATTAATATATGACATTAATACACTGGGGTTTCCCCACCTGCTAGGTAGGATTATAAAAATGTGGCATACTTTTTTCATTTGGAGCAGGTACATTGTGGACACCTGGCTGCCATAAAACCCGGATTTTTTACCTAAAGTTGAGTATTTTTGGTATAAGTAGACCAATCCTTCGATGTCAGTTTAGTTTCATCCAGCATCTCGGGTGCAATAAGCCAACAAGGACTATGGGCAAACAGACTACCATTGAACTTGTGCGCTGCGCTCGCGTAGATTTTATTCAGAGCTTCCGCGCTTCTGAACTCTGATTATCGGACTCTGTTTCGACAGAGTTTCTCCTTCTCGTATGTTTTCTGACTGACTGCTTCTGTCGCTTGAGCTTTTATAGCCCAAGTCGCAGTCTTTTGTTGCGACTGTACCAAAGATCACATGATCGTCTCAGTGGCGTGATCTTTGGTAATTTTCCACTACCATTTGCTGGCGCCAGCCTATGTCTGCCGTTAGTGCGAGTATGGATGGCGATATTGCGCTCGCCATACTCCTCACACCATAACTTCTACATATCAATTCTATTCTCGGACCGTTTGGGCAGCGTTTCCCCTTTTCGTGTGGTATCTCTCAACTGAACTCAGTGTGTTGCGGCGCTCTTTATATAGCCCGTGTTGCGGCCTTTTGTCGGGACTGTACCAGAAATCACGCGATCGCCTCGGTGGCGTGATCTTTGGTAATTTTCCACTGCCATTTGCTGGTGCCAGCCTATGTCTGCCGTTAGTGTGAGTATGGATGGATGTATTACACCCACAATACTCCTCACACATAACGGCACATGTCTTGGTGAACACGCTCATATGGCTGACAACCTGCGTGCGAAAGGGAGAGGACGAAAGAGAGCGAATTCGCCGCAACTGCAATCAGGGCCGGATTTCGATCTGAAAAAGTAAAAAAGTACCCTATTTTTGGGTATCATCTTATTTGACAGAGGTACATTATGGACACCTGGGTGCCATAAAACCCGGATTTTTTACCTAAAGTTGAGTATTTTCGGTATAAATAGACCAATCCTTCGTAGTCAGTTTAGTTATATCCTGCATCTCGAGTGCAACAAGCCAACAAGGACCAAGGGCAAGCGGACTACCATTAAACTTCGAAAACTCATCCTGGAACACTTCCAAAACGGATGTTCATATCGCCAAATAGCTGAAATGGTCAGTCTGAGCAACTCAACTGTGTATAACATCATTCGGCGCTTCGTCGACGCTAATCGGATTGAGGGCAATGGCAGAAAGGCACCAAACAAGATCACCAGCGAGGAGTACCTAACTTTGCCCGTTCGCATTCCAGTGACCACGATAGTCGTTCCCGAACTGGAGCTGGACCATGACCTGGAGGTTGGTACCAATCAGCAACAGCAGCAACAAAAAATCAACAACGAAATCATCATTAAGGAGCCCGCGTCCGAAGCGTACAGCGACCTCGTCAGCAGCACCAGCAGTGCCTCAATTGTCACAGAGGCCAACACAACAAAATATGGAAACGAAAATATGGAAGAAGAATTTGAAAACGAAAATAAGGTAAAAGAGTATGAAAACAAAAATAAAGAAGAAGAATATAATATCGAAAATAAGGAAAAAGAATATGAAAATTAAAATAAGGAAGAAGAATATGAAAACAAAAATAAGGAAAATGAATATGCTACAGAAAATAACGAAGCAGAATATAATAACGAAATTAAGGAAGAAGAATATGAAAACGAAAATATTGAAGAAGAATATGTATGTATGAGTGTTTATATATTTTTTTGTATATATATAATTACGTTTTTTGGAGAGTGCTGTACCGGCTGCGCAAATTAAAGAATCCGACACCGGTTTTTTAGGAATAATATAATTATTTATTAAACAAAAAGACACGTCTTCTCGGCTTCGCGTACAAAATAACTCTCGACTTATGCTAGTGGTTTATTTAAAATGAACACTCGCATTTGCTTCTTCTGCGATGCTGTAGCTGAGTCCTGCTGTCCTATTGGTGGAGGTGTCGAATGGCCCGCTTGGGTCTCGCGATGGCCCACTTGAGTTTCATGCTAGCTCACTTGTAGAGTGCACCGACGGAGTCTAATGGTGGTGTCGGTTGTCCGTTTGAATCCCACGATTGACTTCTTGTAAAATAGGATAGGTGTTGCATTACACTTTTGGTTGTGATCGCTGGTTCTGTTGGATTTGTTTATGTGTATGCTGAGACGGCGTTTCTTGTGTGCTGCTGTTGCGGTCGCAGTTTGTGTGGACATGAGAGATCTGCGTGATCTGGATATGTCACTATATATATTTTTTGTATGTATACATATATATTTTTTTTGTGTGGGTGTGCGCTTGAATCCCTTCTCTCGCTCTCTAGGTTTAGTTGGCGCTCTATTTCTCGGTGCCCGTCTTGGCGCTAGTGTGCGTGACTAACCAATGGTGTCCTGTATACCTACACCTGCACTAGTATGTGTGACTAACCATCGGTGCATGGTTTTATTGCACACGCACCCGCACCAGTGCAGTTGTTGTCGGATTTCTTCTTGGTTTTTGCGCACACTTCTACATTAGCGTGACAATTCGCTGTTGCTAGGCGCCGAACACAACATTTTCGGTGATCGGTGCACTTGCGCTCGTTTTTGTTGTTCGTGTCGTCCAAAGCGGTGAGCGAAACATTTTCGGCGGTTGGTGCGCTTGCGCTCTCATTTGCACGAGCGTACAAAACACTTTCTCTCTGGGTGGTCGGTGCGCTCGCGCTCTCATTTGCGCGAGCGCACAAAACACTTTCTCCCTCGGTTGCCGGTGCGCTTGCGCTCTCATTTGCGCGAGCGGCAAAACACTTGTGTTCTCAATAGCGAAAGCGTTGTTGCCTATTTTATGTCTGTGATAGGCAAACGATATCGACCGCCGTTGCATTTGTTCTTCGAGTGGCGTGATCTTTGGATGTCCTCTATGAAGGTCATGGCCATGCTCTCTTTCTGCCTTAACTGTTGTTCATTCTGATGCTCTCAATAGTGCACGCGTAGTTGCCTATTTTCTGTCAGCGATAAGCAAACGTTTTCGCCAGTCGTTGCATTTGTTCTTCGAGTGGCGTGATCGTTGGATGCCCTCCATGAAGGTCATGGCTATACTCCCTTTCTGTACTCAGAGTGGCGTTCAGGGCGGTTCACCTGTATTGGGCCCGCCAGGGCTCCAATTAATATTTATAATTATTTTGTTATGCTTATTATTTT
>JAWNME010000493.1:0-44185 GCA_035044385.1 Drosophila neutralis | reverse complement strand
GTTGTAATTTCCTTACGCTCAGCTCTTCAGCGTTAAGTTAACAAGAAGACGATATTTGATTGTTGTTGATTGATTTTTATTTAAGAAAAACGACGCGACTTATTTGGCGGTCTGAAACGAAGTGCTGTTACATGGTATGATGAAATTCATTTTTGACGAACGATCAGAGTTGCCAGATCGTTGTATTTCATTCGCATGGTTGCCAGATTGTTACATTGTATTGATGTTTACATTTGCAACACGCACTCTCAAAGTAACAATCGTGATGTTCTTAAATACTGGTGACGCCCAATGAAGAGATGCAACCGTGATGCTTGGCACTGCTTAGACCCTTCGTTAGGACATCTGCTGGCATTTGCTCCGTCTGCATATAGTCAACTTGGATGTCGCCTCTCTGGTGCATCTGCTGGATGAAGTGGTGGCGCACATCGATGTGTTTTGTGCGTGGATGAAAACCAAAACCCTTAACCAGTTTTTGAGCGCTTTGGTTGTCGTTCAGGAGCTGAACCGAATCACATCTTCTGCCAATTCGATTGAGCATAGCCTTTGAGTATAAGGCCTCCTTGGTTGCTTCGCTCATTGCCAAGTATTCAGACTCTGTGCTTGACAAAGCGACGGTGCGTTGTTTCCTTGCCTCCCAACTTATAGCGGCACCTGCTAACATAAACGCCTGTTCAGAATATGATCGCCTGTCGGTTAAATTTGCGCCCCAGTCAGCATCGACGACTCCGTATAGATCTTCACCTGTTCGTTTGAATAACAGGCCGAGCTGTTTGGTACCACTTAGATACCGAAGAATACGCTTTGCCGTCTTCCAGTGTTCGACATTGTAACATGAGTTAAACTGCCATACGGCGTACGCAATATCTGGACGAGTTGTGACTGAAAGAAACATAAGAGAGCCAATTAAGTTCTGGTAGGGGTACCTTCTCATTTCGTCTTCATCGACGTCTTCTGGTCGCTTCAAAGTACATTTCGCTTCAATGGGTGTTAATGCCAGTTTGCACTCAGTCATCCCGAATCTTTCCAACAAGGCTCCAATGTACTTTTCCTGTGCAAGGAATACCCAGTGCTCTTCCAGATCCTGCTTGAATTCTATGCCCAGACAGGTTTTCACTTTGCCGAGATTTTTCATCTCAAATGCTTCTCCGAGGATTTCTTTGGTCTGCTGCAACCAATCCGGATGATTTGACGCCAACAGCAAATCATCTACGTATATGGATACTAGGAGAATCTTCTTCTCCTGCCGTTTGACGAACAGACATGGGTCCTGCTTCGTGGGCTCTAATCCAACCTCTTGTAGCTTCGTCGTCAATCCATATAGTGCCTTCTTCAATAAACAAACAGGGCTTCTTATTGATGACAGCGCCGCGCGCCATTCCGCTATTGTCTTCGAGTACTCTGCTCGAGGTGAATCCTGCTTCGTTCCAATTGATTTGCCCGATTCTAACTTTTCCATGAAATCATTGAAGCTCTCTGGTACCTCCATATATACACTCTCTTCGAGCTCGCCATTTAGGTAGGCTGTGACCACGTCCATTTGATGTATCTCCATATCAAGTTCCGCTGACGTGGCCACCAAGAGTCGGACTGATGTGAATCGAGCTACAGGTGAATACGTTTCAGAAAATCTTCTCCAGGTCTTTGTGCGTATCCTTTAGCGACTAATCGCACTTTCTTTTTTCCTGAAACGGTACCATTGTCTTTTGTCCGAAACACCATTTTACTACCTATGATCTTCCGATCCTTAGGGTGTTCCACCATCTCCCATGTTCCGTTGTGTATCTGCGCAAGAAATTCATCTTCGATCGCCTTTGTCGAACTGACGCTGTCCTCGCGGCTTTTCGCCTCTTTCAGTGTAGTTGGATCATCTGTCGCAGCCATGAATGCCATTTCGCATTCCTCGAATGTCTCGCTTGAGCTGCTCTGCTCGTCGCTGCTGTTGACTTGTGCCGGTAGTTGATATATTTTCCGAGGCCTACCACGCTGGCCGGTCCTCTCGATTTTGGGACGCCCTCTGCCACGCTGCTGCTCAACTGGCTTTTGCTTGGGTCGCTCAAGTGAACTGTTATCGTCGCTGGTAGATCCATCACAAGGTTTACTCGTGATATTGATGCCAATACTTCCGTTTGAGCTCTGATCCCAGTCGTAGAACTCAACGTACTCGCTTTTGAAACCTGGAACATTCAAAAACTTGACATCTTTGCTTACTATTACCTTACGCTTTTCAGGTAAATATACTCGATATGCCTTCGAGGTAGTTGAGTAGCCGACCATTATGCATTCTTCTGATCTTGATTCAAATTTACCCTTATTCCTTTATTAATGCATATGCCTTTGTACCAAATATACGTAAATGCGCCACTGTAGGAATTTTCTTCGTCCAGTAAGTATAGGGAATATCACCAGATAGACCCCGCGTTACACATCTGTTTCTGATGTAACATGCTGTATTTACTGCTTCTGCCCAAAAGGATGGAGGCGCCCCAGATTGCTTCATCATACAGCGTGCCATGTCGACCAGGGTACGGTTCTTTCTTTCTGCCAAGCCATTCTGCTGTGGCGTGTGCGGTGTTGTGAGGCGTCTCTGGATTCCGTTGACCTCCATGTACTTGTCGAACTCTTTGTTGCAGTACTCAGTCCCGTTGTCTGACTGAAGTGCTTTAATCTTCTTACCCGTGAAGTTCTCTGCTGAAGCTTTATATACTTTAAAAGCTTCCAATAAATCCGACTTCTGTTTAAGAAAGTGAACTTCACAATAGCGCGAATAGTCATCTATAAAAGTTGCGAAGTATTTACATCCTCTCAGGGATTGCGTTCTCATTGGGCCGCATACATCGCTATGAACTATTTCCAATGGTTCACTCGTACGTTTTTCTTTTCCACTTTTATAAATGCTTGCAGTTTGCTTTTCGCTTATGCAAATTTCGCATTTCGACAATTTTCCATTCTCGCATACTTTCATGCCATAGGCTTTACCACTTTTAGCCATCCATTTCAAATCGCTTTCATTCAGGTGTCCCATTCTATAATGCCATAGATCAAGGTCGTTTTGACCACCATGAATTATACTATTCACTTGATGCTTTTCGCCATTCACGTAGTACAAGTTACCGTATCTTTGCGCACGTAGCCGAATTTCGTTATTTTTCATAACAAGTGCTTCATTTTTCCGAAAATGAACTTCAAAACCATTGTCTGTGATTTTGGAAACCGACATCAAACTTTGGCGCAAATCCGATACATAGAACACATCTTTCAGCGTTACGTCAGCCCGTTGCTGCTGCTTCTTAACTGCGACTTTAACATTACCAATGCCACTAATCCGTGTGGTCTTATTGTTTGCCAAATGCAAAGTCTTTTCGACTTTTGCAATATCGGTGAACATGTTCTTATTTGAACTCATGTGTGCCGTGCATCCACTATCGAGGCACCAAAGACCATTTTTTTCATCGGCAGAAAAGGCCATCTCTAACGCGTTTAGCGAAAGCTCATCGTTTTCTGCTGTACCTGCACTGTTCTGTTCATTTGTTTTGCACTTCATGTTCAGTTCATTTTTGCAGTTCATTTTCTGTTCACTCTTCTTCTTCGTATTCATTTGACAATTTCGCGCCAAATGCCCAATCTTACCGCAGCTGAAACATTTTCTGTCCTCGCGCTGCACTTTATCGCTTCTTTCTGCTTTGCTATTTCTCTTTACGTCTTTCCGACGACTAGCGAACATTGCATTTTGCTCTTCGCGATCCACGTTATTTTTACGCGCTTCTGATTCTTCCTGAATTTTGACGCGGAGCACATCGAGGTGGGGCAAGTCATCTCGTGCTTCCATCGCGCATCTGAATATTTTATAAGAGTCAGGCAAACTGTATAGCAATAAAATTACTAACATATCGTTTTCAACCGCGACACCAATTTCTTTCAATTTTTTCACTGCGTCGAAAAAATCATTCACATGTTGGCGCGCACAAGCGCCTTCATTCATTCGCGACAATATCAATCGTTTCAGCAGGCTTGCTTTTCGCACTGGCCCTTTTGATTGAAATGTCTCCTGCAATTTCAACCAGCATTCCTTCGCCGAATTGCAATCTTCGATTATAGCCAACTCCGATGGGCTAATCGACAACAATATGTCCGCGCGCGCCTCTTCATCATATGTTTTCCATATAGCTCGCTCTGCCACATTTTCTGGGCAAATCTTTGTTCTATCGACATACTGCCATAATTTGTTCTTCACTAATATGGCACGCATCTGCAGTTTCCACGTGTCGTAGTTCTCCGCACACAATGGCTCAATCTTAATAAGTGCGCCTGCCATTTTTCACGACTTCGCAACTTATTATCCACGTGTTCTTATTTACTTATCACTGGGCCCATAACCTGTTGTAATTTCCTTACGCACAGCTCTTCAGCGTAAAGTTAATAAGAAGACGATATTTGATTGATTATTTATTTAAGAAAAACGACGCGACTTATTTGGCGGTCTGAAACGAAGTGCAATTACATGGTATGATGAAATTCATTTTTGACGAACGATCAGAGTTGCCAGATCGTTGTATTTCATTCGCATGGTTGCCAGATTGTTACATTGTATTGTATGTTTACATTTGCAACAGTTTATGATGTACATAAAAATATATTATTCAAGGTACATTTTCATTTTAGGGCAACATTTTTTCTGAATGTAGTGATCCACTTGCACTCGTTTTGTGGCATTTATTGAATTTATTTTTAACTAGAATAGATCTTTTGAGATCTATAACTGATCTTATCTTGAAGAGCTAAGTATGCTTCAAGCATTTAATCACAAATAAGCAAATAATAATAAAATAATCTTGTGTTATTATTTACAAACAAGGTAAGTTTATATTTTTAAATATTAATATAATTAATTAAATTAGGATAAAAAGTATATTTCTAATTATTAACTAATAACTTAAAAAATAAGCTAATATATATAAAAATAAGTTTGTGGATCTAGCAAAACAAGTTGCCAGTGAAAAATGTAGGATAGAAACATTTGAAAGTGTGCTTATATACAAAGGACAAGTAATAATATAATATTTGTTCATAATTACCTGGGAAGTGCTTAAGACCACTTTAGATTGTTTCTTTTCCGAGCCAGTAAATATCATTAGCGAGCTCATATTCGGCGAGAATGATATCAATGATTCGTACTCATGCGAACATAAACTATTGCGTGAACGGTGCTCCAACAAGTGAGTGCCACTTTGGTCCACTGCCAACCACAACATCCTTGGCCAATTAGAAGTGAAGGATTGCTGAAATACATCATTTGATTTTAAGTTTGTTACTTGTCTAAGATAAATGTAAGTGCGATGAAATCAGGAAGGCGCTAACACTTCGATACCACAAATTGCGATTTTCGTTTTATAACATGGCCAATTAAGAAATAACACAAAATTTCATCATATGCATCAAATATAGCAAGCAAAATATAAGTTTTGTAAATTTAATAATAAGTTTTGGGCTAGTTTTATGTGATGTCTATTTGGATTTCAGAGGACTAACATTTTATTCGCTCTCAATTTTGTTGTCTCTCTCACTCTCTTTCTCTCCAGCCTGCGCTGGCCTTTACAGTGGGACAAACAACACAATCACTCACCCAAATTACACCACGATAAAGGCCTCCTCGTAAACGGTGTTGTCGTTGTTAAATTATTGTTTGGTTTTTTATTTAATTAATTCTGTATATTAAGGGGCGCGTTCTACTTTTTAAGAATGTAATATGGAAATGGAATTTTAGATGGAAATTTATTGTTATATTACATATATGCTTTCCACTTCGTGAACCTTGTCCATGGTGTTTAGTCACACACAGAGAACTGAATTGGCTTGAGAACACACAAACAATGTTGCTCTTAAACCTATTAACACTGTTTCTTCTTTTATTTTGATGTACTTCTGCGCTTCTAACTGCAGAGCTTTTTAACGTTGTTATATATATATCTTTCTTTCACTATACTATATTATTTGATTTTATATTTATTTATATGGTATATAAATAGTTATATATTTATTTGGATATACAGATCTATGTTTTTATTTATGCATATGTCTAACAAAGATTAGACGCTCGGATTGGACGTTTAGTTTCGAACTGCCCTTTATTTCTAAACAATTCTTAAATTTAAATACATATATAGAAATACATTAGGCAGCCGTTCGTAAGGCGACCGCATTGGTCTCTTATCGAGTGCGGCCGTTTGTAAGTCTCACTCCATCGACATCTAATCGAACCTCTCTAATAATAGCTAGACCCCATGCAAGCCAGCCTCAAGTGCCTAATTTTGAGGGCGCTGCATGAGCCAGGTATCAGCAGCTGAGAGCGTCACATGTTCATAATCGAACATATATTATATATATATATGTATCATATAAATATTGATACCCACATATACACATACATGTATATGTTAATTTTTTTCTATTTCTTTTTATCGGTTTTTGTGTGATTTGATGGAGCACCAAAAAAAATGTTATACTGCCATGAGGACAGTGCGACGGCCAGATTCCTAATCCTGAGTATTTGAGGTCTTCGATCCAGGTGTTTGGCGTCCGCCCTTACACCTTATGCTCGCCTTGCTGATACACGTCTTGGCATTTTCGATCAATGATTGGATGGGTTTAAGATATCGGGAGTTGTTTTTTTCTTCGTGCCAAATTATGTGTTAAATTTATGATTTTAAATTGGCGGTAATTTGATGCGTCTTATTCGTCTTAGACTTCGAACAGAATAGGCGGAAGCCAGCTCTAAGAAGCAGAGGCTTCTCTTGACAACAGATTACGGTTGATTTTTTTTTTCGCACAGCGCCTTTGGGCGCGAGTCCGAACATTCAAATGTAATTCTAAATTTGCATGTAATTGACTATAGGACGATTAAATCAAAAATCAATCAAATGTCCATAGAAATGACGATCCAACATTAACACATACAAGGTGAATTTGGACTGGAGGACCAACACTGGACAAACATAAATAGAAGTGAGTCCGTTCCAATCAGTGCGCAGGCTGGGCGCACAACACCAAATGCTCTCAGATCGGCTCCACATCCGTGATGCGCAACTAGTTTGGCCAATGTTATGGGGCAATTTTGTTAAATTATTGTTTATTATTTTTAAGTTAATTATGTTACCTTAAATTCTAATTCAAATTTCATTTATATTTATTGTTTTGCCAACTTAAAACTTATACATATGTTTAAGCAAAACTAAATCATGGAATGTTAGCCATCAATTAAATATGCGCAAGGCTTGATAAAAATGGAAACTTAAATTTTTGTGAATGGTGTGGAAGGGAGGTGACCAAAAATGAGGTTAGGATAAAATGTGATCTATGATATCCACAAGGGTGGGGCCAACCAGAAAGGATTTCACCCCATAGGAAGGGAGGGAGCGTTAGTGATGTGTAGATTAGTGTAGTGTCGTGTTATTGTACGGTCGGCGGGCATTGGTAGACCTACCCCACCCCTATGTAGGACGTAGTTTAAATTATTTTTACAATGGATGGCACACCGAAATGCATTAATATGTTTGCGCTGAAAGATATTTCAGTTAGATCATATGCATAATTGAGTATCATTCTGATGCCTATCAAATATCGATACTCTACTGATATCGCTACTCACTCGCATCCCATCGCACCCCATCGCACCCCAACAAATGCCTGCAAGCCGGATAGCCTTCAGCTGCAAGTGCCCGCCGTTGTAATGGGATTGCCTGCATTTGAGGCGGACTGCCTGATCTGTCTTGTATCAGTGCTGTATTGGATAATTATTTTCATTAGTTGATTAGCTGTGCCTCGACTTGTAAAGTATTTTTGGTGCGGCTGTAAGCGTTTTCCCAGGTTCCTAGTAATCGATCTTGTCCATTGACAAGATTTCGTTAATTGTAAAGTATGTACATTTATATGGCATTCTTTGAAGGCAATCTACGTTTCAAGTTTTGTCACTCCAGCTTTCAATTTGTGGGAGATTTGCAATTATCGATTTAATCGATTTTCCAGCCTATACTTTGTTCAAGGTGGGCACAGACGATAATATATATTATATTATATTTCATGTTTCAAGTCAACTTCAAATTGCACTCATTGAGATGTACGTATTCGTATACCTTCGGGACCCGTGTCAGAAACAAGTAATATTCTCATTAAATATTGTTTAATTTTAATTTTAGTATTTTGATGTTATTTTTTTGGTTATTGTTTGGTGATATAAACATCAGAACATGGAATTTTAGTAAGATCAATAGATGCAGCAGTGGGTCGCTCGTCCGGCTTTTGATGCCAACAATCCTTAATAAACTTTTGCAATGGATCACATTTCTGAATAAGTGCGACTTCCAGGTCAGGCCGATCCCCATCAATAGTACGATATTTCTTTGCTAATGGCTCGCTATTCCCAAGATGATCGAAAGGTTTCCTGCGCGACATTACCTCGCATAGAATAATGCCAAAGCTGTAAATGTCGCACTTTTCCGTATATTCTCTTCCATTCAGAACCTGTGAGCGATCCATTTAATTTATTAATATTTCAACTTAATGCAAATTTGTGGGTTATAATACAAACCTCGGGTGCTATATAACCAGGGGATCCAATATCGGCCGTGTTTCTTGTCGCCAATTCTCTGACAGTGCCAAAATCGCCAATCATCAAATGTGTAAAATTGTTCTTTAGTAGTAAGTTTTGAGGTTTCAAATCTCTATGAATTATGGGCGTTTCCTTGCCATGCATGTAAGCTATAGCCTATAAACGATAATGAAAACTTAATCATATGTTTTAATTTACAGTATACAAACTAACTTCAACAGTCTGAGCCATCCAGTCAACAGCACATGACATATTGTAAGACAGCTGTTTATCGCCGTGCAAGTAGTTGAAGAGAGAACCGCTATCTGCATATTCCATAAGTATAGAAACAGACTCCAAATCAGAGGTGGTCCCATATAATTCCACAATATTTTTGTGGTCAACAAGTGAAAGCATCTCGACCTCCTTATCAAATTCTTTACGGCCGTCGCTTGTGGTTGTTAGCTTTAATATTTTTAAAGCAATAATTAAATTGGACCATTTCGCTCTATAAACAGCGCCAAAGCTGCCTTCCCCAAGTATCTGCAAGTATAAAATTGAGTTATCTCAAACTTAATTTATTTTGTGTCGTGATACCTCGATTTTTTCTATATCCCCAGGATTCACAGTATCTGCAAACGGAGTCCTGTAGGTAATTCGAATGAAATTAAATGATATCGGAGAGGAAAAATAAAAAATAAATAATTAATGTTTAACTAAATATTAAATGAATATTTTCTCACATATCCCATATTTCAGAAGTTTTCGGTATTCGAAGGTAGAAATCCTAGATTAGAAATTGAAAAAATGTTTATAATAGAATATTCTAAGCATAAGTATTCTAAACATTACCTCGATTTTATCCATTGGTTTTATGAAATTAGAAAATATTAATTCAGGGGCTCTGAAATCAATAAGTCATAAGAATTGATTTGATTATCTTATAATTTTATACTTGCTTAAATTCATTTCAATCTTACATGAGAATATCTGTGAGATCAGAAGCAAGTTCTTCCATTCCATAAACTTCATTCTCCCAACAACGTAAAATTATTTCTTCTATGGGCTTACAGTCCTTAGTAAGAAGTGGCAAACAATTCCGTAGATGATCGTGTGAATACGTGTAAATTGTCTTCGTGCGTGAAATCACCTCCAATAGAACAGTTCCAAAGTTGTGAAAGTCGCAATCTAATAATTCTTTGAATTCCCTCAGTCCAATTTTCCTTTCGTATGGCGTATATATCCCTTCGTTCTTATAATCAGAATTGCTACAAAGTGTCAAGTCAAGTGGACAAGAAAGTTCCGGAGCAATGCCGAAATCACAAATTTTCAAGATTCGGTAGTTATCGGTTAGTAGTAGGTTGTATGGCGTTAAACATCCATGACCCACAGGTTTCGGTGCCATCCTATGCAAGTAATCTAAGCCCTGTAAGTGGGAATGTCAACTGCAATCATAATTGTCAAACACGAATTCAAGTATTAATTCAAAAGTATTTCTCCAAACCTTGGCACACTGGATCATCCAATTCAGCCCACGTGCCACTGTATACTCAAACTTTTCTTCTCCATGCAAATAGTGCTGAAGCGATATACATTCTGGATAATTCAATAGTTTACAGACATATTTATCATGGAAGGTAATTCCATAGAGTTCCACAATATTCTCATGGCTAACGCGGGTAAGGTTTCTGATCCGTTTTTCAAGGCAGTCGAAGTCGAAACCATTTCCACAAAAAGTGGCCTTTGTGCATTTCTGTACTGCGATCTGTTTTTGATGCCAATTAGCTTTGTAGATGTTACCGAAGGAACCTTTCCCACAACTTTCCTGATGGGTGGATATAATGGTTTTATAAATGAATTATATCTTATTGCATTTTAATGTTACCTGTCCAAGTTCAATATCTTCAAAGTTTACGACCGGAGCTAATTCAGATTCAGGGTAAAACTCCTTGGGAATATGTAACGTATGAAATTAGATTATTAATATTGAATAACATAATTTTAGAGATGGTCCTTTTATAATCTATAGAAGAGGTGATTAATAAGAAATAATTTTCGAACTATAACCTGTTATTACTCTTGCTCTTACAACTTACTCAGGCTTATTCAGCATATCGACAAGTTCCATTATTGTGGGACGCTCTTCTGGTTTTGCCAGCATATTTCAATTATTTCTTTATTAAAACTTGAGTCAATTATATCACTAGGATCCGGACGTTCGCCTGAAAAACTTAAAAAAGTTGTACGCTATATTGTTAATATTTCAATTTCCTTACCCTCAAGTATCGCTTCTATATTATCGGAAGTGAGCGGTTCTTCAAATTGATAAAAGGGCTTTCTGCGTGACATCACCTCCCAAAAAACAATCCCAAGGCTATATATGTCGCTCTCTTTTGTATACGGGTTTCCATCCAAAACCTACGTAGAAAATAGAGTTTATTTTTTAATTTCTAATTCATTTAGGGAATACATACCTCTGGGGCTACATAGGCTTTATTTTGATGGGCCAAAAGTGTTTTCGGATCGGCCGGAAAACAATAATCACTTATTTTCAAAAGCGTAAAGTTCTCGAACAGCAACATATTTTGGGAATTTAAGTTGCAATGTGGTCTTGCGGTCCTATCCCATAGATACTTGATACCCTTCAAGAGAAAAAATTCAATAAAAATCTGTTAATTGGTTGGACGAATAAGAAAGTAGAAAGTACCTTTGCCGCCTGATACATCCAGTGGAGGGAATTTGAAATTGTATAATCTCGCTTTTCGTCACCATGCAAATAGTTGTAGAGTGATCCGCATGTAGCATATTCCATGAGTAGATGGGGTATTTCCTTAGTATCATAGGTAATACCATACAATCGTATAATGTTGTCATGGGGCATTGAGAGATGTGTGATCTCCTTGTCAATATATTTTTTTAATGCTATCTGCATGTCTCGCCATTCAGCTCTGTAGACAATGCCAAATTCACCTTTCGCAATGACCTGTAGTAAATAAATTTTAGTTAGAACAAGTGAGAACGTTGCAGTCTGATATCAGTACCAGCTGACCAGCTGACAACTGGTGGCACAGAAATTGTTTGACATGGGGGGGGGAAGGGTAGGGCACCTCGAACATTGAATAAATGTGGTGTTCAAATTTAGTGACTCTATCCCTAAAATTGAGGGTGTTATAAGTTTAGTCGTAGCCAGGAATCGTATAATCGATCTTAGGAGAATATTGCTAGAAATCTACATTCCAAGTTTGGAAACTCTTGCTCTAACATTGTGGCTGATATATTCTTTCGTGTTTTTGTAGATAGGGTGGGAGTTGCCAAGGCATTTCTTACCAAACTTAGAAGAACATTTTAGTAACCTATATTCCAATTGATGAAGAGATCGGAGTTCGCTTTTTGAAGAGTGTTTTCAGTAACATACATTTAAAATTTGGTTACTCTAGCTTAAATTTGTGGAAGATAATGATTATCAAATTGCGCTACATCGTTCATACAGACGGACGAGACAAAACCAATATAATCTTATCAAAGTATATGAGCTTAAGCCAATTTGGCAGATTATTACATCTTCAGACAGCTTTATATCCTTAAAATCGACGGTAAGCATCCTGAAAACAAAAGTTACTTAATTTAGTAATTAATATTAAATATTGAGCTTAGATTTATTAGTAATTACTTAAATCTTCTCGTTATAGATATGACTGCGCATAGTTTCCCATATAATTCATCCATTCTGTGTCTTTTGTCGGTTCCTCATGCCAACAATTTTCAATGAATATTTCCAATTGCTTGAAGCCCCTTGCACCGATATCCCCAAGAGGCGGACGTTCACCTGCAAGAGTCAAAATGATGAAGTCCATTCGGAGGCATGTCAATTTTCTTACCTCTTTCGACAGCATTCCTAATAAGTAGCTGATCTTTATATTCCTCGAAAGGCCTCTTGCGTGTCAGTACCTCCCAGAAGATAATACCGAAGGTATATACGACGCTCTGCTCTGTGTGAACTCCATTTATGATCACCTACGCCCAAATCAGTATACATATAACACACATTTTTACAAATTGCTTAGGTATCGCACAAACCTCCGGAGCTATATAGGATTTATCTAAATTCGTGTTCAACACTTTGCTATCCTCGAATGCAATACAAATATTGCGTAAGGTCACAGATTATGGACACTTCGTTAACATCAAGTTTTTAGGCTTTAAATTGCATATGACACGTGAGTCTAGTTTCGCTTTACATAAAATGTACTCAATGGCCTAGAAATGAAAATAGTAAGGATATGATCTGTAAGTTATTTGAATACCAGTAATATAAATATTTTTGTTATTACTTTAGCAAGAGAAGTCATCAAACGGAAAGCGTGATCGACGTTAAGGGGTCGCCTCTTGTCGTGCACGTAGTCGGACAGAGTTTCACCATCTAAGTAGTGTGTTAGCAAATATGTAAATTCTCCATCCAGCGCGATGCCAAGTATAGGTACAACATTATCATGCGATAAGAGCATTAGCTCCCTGGCTCGTTTAATGATTTCCTCGTTTGTGCATTTAAATTTGTTCAAGTTTTTCGCAGTAATGGGCCAAGAATAACACTTTGCCTCGAACGTAACGCCAAAGTTTCCTCTTCCGATTTCCTGTAAGATATATGAAAACGATAAATATTAAGCTAATGTAGTGGTCGACACCACAATAAAGACAACAAATTAAATCAAAATGATATATTTTTACCTTGCCCATTTCAATTGCTGCAAAGTCAATTACTGTTCCTGTATCAGCACTAATGATGTGATCCAATGTTGAAGGTTCGCAATTCCTGAAATTAAATCATCCGAGATATATAACATATTCATTTGTTAAGTTTCTTATAATCAGAGATTTATTGTGTTTGTGTATTCCATACAAATCGATGCCTGAAGTTGTGTGGCTAAATAAATAATTTTACAATTGTTGCGAATTCATTTCAATATTTGCCAAGTGTCAATTTTGGGTTTGATATCAACTCGAGTGCAAGTTTATTAAGTATTTTAAGTCGCACAAAATAAACAGGAGTTGAATCGCATTTTTGTCCATAAACGGTCTGCGTGTTAACGTAATAAATGAACGCTACTCTACATATTGGTACTTATGCAATAATTTATAGCAGGATCAAGGTCAAGATCAGGAGCAGGAGCATTAGCTCTTATATCCTTGGCTCACCATATCAAAAATGAGCTCCTCCTGATCTCAGCTCGCAGTAAGGAATATATCGACATAGCAGCACATTCAGCTTAATATATATCTACACTGTCATAGTGTAGGAGAGCAACGAGATTTGCGGATGATGCAGCGACACGTCCCGAAACTCAGGCGTAAAGCTCAGTATGAAGAAGCTAAAGATCGTCGCAATAATCCATTCCGAGATGGTGCTAATCACATGATAATACCAGCCACCGTCCGACGGATACCACTTTCGCGGATTTTGGCCATTGAAAAGAATGTGGGACATGACGCCCGTCACGGCCAGCATGATGAAGAGTATTGTGCAGCAGACGGACATCGTCAGACGAATATGCGCAGTGATTCTAGTACCAGCCATCGGGTATACCATGTACGTGATGAGGGCCTGCATCCAAAAGTATAGAGTGCCACAGCCAAAGCAACAGAACGCACCAATGAAGTGCACAATGCGCACATTCGTCTCCTGAAAGTTGCCCACAAAACTGATACCCAAGCAGGAAAGCATGCCAAACCACAGCGCCAGCCGATTGTGACGTAGCACAACGCTATCCAGGTCTGGATGATGTTCGTACAATTGCAAGACATGGCGATATCGCACATAAATTGTGACTCCCAAGAGAACGCTGCCAATGTTAATAAGTTGACCGAAAATGCAGCTTTCCGGCGAATAGGTGGCTGCATCGCTTATGTACGGCACTGTGGGCACCACATGTCCCTCCAGCACGGCCACAATATAAGTGCCGAGGAATGTCACCTGGAATATGAGAAAGGTGGCAACCGGCAATAAGTAAATATTCGACATAATGTCAGCAGCCGAAAAAAAAAAAACAAGCAATCAAATGCCAATTATAAGTCAAGTCCTCTCACTCAAGACAGTGTGCGATATCAGAGAGTATCTCTGTAATTGCTGGCCTCTTATTCTGATCCGAATTCCAGCATTTTTCTATTAAATGCTTGATGGGGTCAGAGTTGGGTATTTGTATTTCATTAATTACCATATGTTTGTTTCCTAAGAAAGTAATGCAATTAACAACTGAACCTTAGCACTATTTGGTACGTATTTCACCTTTGAACATATCATTCTGAGAAGGATGATCATATGAAGTATTTAAGTGATTGCGTGACACCAATTCCCAAAAGATAATACCAAAGCTGTATAAGTTGCACTTGTGAGTGTGCTCCTCTCGTTCTCTGATCTGCGATAAAGAAGGATTAAGCTGGTTTATAAATATATACATATCTTATCTATGTATAACCTCCGGTGATGCATAATTGCAATCAGAAATTCTCATGAATTTATCATAAATGCCACAGATTTTTAGGGTGCGAAAGTTATTGGATAACATAAGTCTTTCCGTAGAGATATCTCGAAAGAATTTGATAGGTTCCTTTGAATGGATGTATTCAAGACCCTATAATTCAAAAGATTATAAGCTATTTAATTGCATAGGCCATTAAAGATGCACATTACCTGGGCAGCCTGTTGCATCCAGTGGAGTACATTTTTCACTGTATATTCTCCCGGTTGCTTTCCATGTAAGTAATTACTCAAATCTCCACAATCTGAAGGCTCCATTAGCTTGCCAACATCGTCCTCTATTCCATATATTTCAATAATATTCTTATGTTTGATACGTTTAAGGTAATTTATATCATCTTTCTCGAATCTATAATATAAGCGACTCATTAATGTTTCGTGCGTCTGAAATTTCAACTCTGTTAATTTGTATCTAAAAAATTTAAATATTAATAAGATGTACCCAACTTGGTGCCATTCTTGCAAAGTTGTGCAAGCTGTGTGTTTACATATATACTTTATGACTGGCTCTTGGACAAGTGTCTACGTTCGTTCAGTGGATCGAAAATCTGAAAAGAGAAGCGATTGCTCAGCAGCAGTTCAATTGTACGCTTATTGCGTGAATCATAAATAAAAAGGCGGGGGTCAGTCAAGATCGCTTGAGTGCTGCGAGGAAAAAAAGAAAAGTTCGGCCAATTGTTGATAGATAAAATCAATAAATTAAATTTTAAATTTGGAACCAATGAACGAAATAAAATGGACTGTAGGACCAACACTGGACAAAATTAAATAGCACAAAACCAAATGCTCTCAGATCGGCTCCACATCCGTGATGCGCAACGAGTTTGGCCAATGTTATGGGGCAATTTTGTTCATTTATTGTTTATTATTTTTAAGTTAATTATGTTACCTTAAATTCTAATTAAAATTCCATTTATATTTATTAAGCAGCAACACTCTATCCTTGGCTTTTTGTGTGCGACCTGGCACTCGATTTTCAATTTTTCAGTTTTTGGGCCACATGTGTAACCTTTCCCACGGTGGGGTTATTTAGTTGTTGATCAATTTTGTAACTACAGCCTACAAACTGTATGGTGAAAATCTAAAACAAGATATCATTGTCTCGACATACAAAATTCTTTGTTTCCCGACGAGCACACATATACGCATCCATTCAATTTTACGATTCAACGGGATCATGTCGCAGACGGCTGTTCGAACAAACTATTTCGCATGTCGAGACACTGATACCCCTTTTAAGATTTCCACTAGGCAATGTTGACTAGACAAAAGAAAAAAGAATTGTAGTAGATCTGAAATAGATTTAATTAGATTTACTTCTGATCAGTTTAACTTTTAATCAAGTTTGTGACTGTCGACTAATTAACTTTTTACTACGCATATTTTAAGAATTTATGCGAAAGAGTCTACTTTTATGTTTGTTAAGCTAACATTGTCATTTGTAGAACTGTTTTCAGGCCCAAAAACTAAGAATTTGAAAATCGTGTGCCAGCTCGCACACAAAAGTACAAGTATAAAGTGTTGCTGCTATCTTCGCACACATTCAATTTTTTCACACACACTCTTAATCCATTCGGGTCTACTAGAAAAGGTCGGAAAGCCTACCTGCTCGCACCCAAGAACGGTTGCTCAAAAAAGGCTATGTTTTACATTCATCCGCGATGATTCATGTTGCGAAGTCAAGTGAAATAATGACCTGCGTTCGCTGTTCGACAGACTCTAGGCTCTGCTGGGTCGCAGGCTCTAAAAAAAAGAACCTGATATATTTTTTTTTGTCGATTTGACGCCTCTATGTATTGCCTGCTTAGTGATAATATATAGTATATATATTGGTAACAGCAAAGCGTACAGTGAGTACAACTTATGTATTAACACTTTAACTTACATATGTTAGGGTGGGTATCGTATTATGAAACTAAATATATATATGTCTAGATTTATTGTATAAGACTGTATTGGTTTTGTGTGTTTTACATTCTGTGTTCAGTCAAATTGTCGCAGCTTTGGATTTGTGTACACTCGCGGTTTGTTGCGATCGGCTTGCCTATTGATAGCACTCTTCATAAACATCAAACACAAAACAATATTAAGCATACATTTTATTATCACAAATTTGTGTTATGGCTTTGTCAGCTTTAATTTGACTGGTTTCAGCATAGTCGCTAATATTTTTGAAGCGACACACATTTTAGTCGCTAATATTAAATATTGAATAGCGGATTTTCATTCATGCTATCAGTATTTCAATCAAGAGCACACTCTTGCAATTGAAAATACAGGCATTTCATCCTAAAAGAACACTTTGTTGCTCGTTTGGCATTAGCTACAGCAAAGAATTCAGCAGGGAAGGGAGTAAAGCGGCAAGTGGTCGGAAGAGTAGAACTATATATGTATATGTATGTGTATATACATATAAATATATGTAAATTGGGCTGATAGAGCGGACTGAAACGCACGTCATTGGCTAAAAATTTACATGAAAAACAAATGTTTTGCTTTGCGACGTAGTCACAAAGTGCCAAGTGTCGACCCATCGCGACTTTTGGCTCACTCAAAAAGTCAATTTAGAACAACTCTCCGTCTGGCAAATTGTGAAGCTCTTGTTTACTTGCCAAGTCTGGCAAAACAAAAAATTATACAACATGTCAATGGCAAATTTTGAAGCAATAAGTTCTGTAAGCTAAATTATAATTTATTATTAAGTCTGTACTTTACAAAATCAATGAACAAGCTATCAACACAAGGGCTGTACAAATTCACAGAACCCTTTCTTCTCAAGCAATTTATGTTTTAAATTTTAGTTTATTGTTTGAAGTAAATATTTTTCACTGCTTGGCATGACTAACTTATATTCGTCTGACAAACTTACCCACTCAAAATATATATATAATTATATATTAGAGAATTGAAAATGCTTCAATTATAAATTCGGGAATTGTAAATGCACCAATTGAAGATTCGACAAAAGTTTAGATTAGTAAAAAATATAATCTGTTATTCCAAACGCGTCTTATTCGATTGGTGTTCAAAATAAAACTCGTCTTATGCCAGTGGTTTATTTATAAGGAAAGCTCGCTTCTTCTGCTGTGTTGTAGCCGAGTCGCTGTAGCTTTGTCGCTGCGTCTTTAGTTATTGGAATATGTGCTGACGGAGCGTAATTCGGATGGCTCGCTGGTTCTGTTGGATTTGTTTATTTTTTGTGCTGAGACGGCTTTTAATTCTTGTGGCTGCTGGTTCTCTTGGATTTTGTTATTTACGGCGTTTAATTCTGGGATCTGCGTGATCTAGCCTTCTTGTTTATTTTTGTGGCTCGCTGGTACTGTTGGAGTGAGTGTGGACATGTGTAACCGCCAACGTCTGGATTGACATCCAAACTATGGTGGACTCGCCACACCCGACTTGGGGGTAATAGTGGGGCGAGCGGAGTCCGGGATGTGTAGCGGAAGGGGACTCTACTGGTGGTAGCTCGTGCCGGGTGGTGGGGGGTTCTTGCTACATCCGGGAACTCCTTTGCCGTCATAACTTTATTTTTTTAGAGTCCTTTATAAATTTCTTTTGGAGTATCTACTCCAACATCAACCTGAGAACATGACTAAACTCCGCATCCCTAACTGTGGAGTTTAACCTGAGGATCCAAACTAGGCGGGAAGCGCTGCGGTTCCGTTGGCTTCGGCTGTTGGTTTCGGGGTGCGGGTTGTTGTGCACCCTGCTAACGCGCTCTGTACCCTCCCAACCAATTGGACTTCCTGCGCGGCCTGTTTTCTGGAAAGTCCCCAATAATCTCACTTATAAAGATAATTGAATAAAAAAAATTGATTTAATAAAAAAAAAGAAAACATATTTTTTTCTTTCAACCTAAAGTCAAATTCTATTTAAAGTTAGCAGATTGCATTAATTTCTTAGCTAATTTTTTTATTGCATGCTTATAATACCGTTTTATTTCATTCTGCTTTTCAAATTTCATAGCATATTTCTTTTAAATTTTTTTTCAAATTTTATGGCATACTTTTTCCAAATCTCATTGCATATTTTTTCTTTTTTTTTTAAATCTTATTGCATACTTTGTTTTAAATTTCATTGCATACTTATTCTGGATTGATGTTATTTTATTCTCTTATTATCTATTTTTCTTATTTTATGCTCAACTTAACTTAAAACCAATTTAAACTAAAAGGGCAAGTGCGCATATGTATTTAAAGATTTTTTTCTATTGCTATTATTTTTTTTTCTTTATTTTTTTCTGTGTTTCGTGACTGTTATTTAAAATCCATAATGACGTTAATTTTTAATGAAAATTACCAAACGAAATTAATAACAAAAATCAAAAAATAAAAAAAATAAAGATATATATATATATGTACATGGATTAAATAATTTTATATTCCGATAGCATTTGTCTCTTTTTTTTCTTTTAATTCATCTCACTGCATAATTCAATCAGGCGGTTGTACATACATATGAAAAACAAGGGATAGGTTCACTTACATGAATATCCAGCGGTGAAAGGCCTTCCAACGCCGACATAAATTTGCATTAATATGCAGGCAACCTTAGCATTATTTTATTATTTTTCACTACACAACACAACTGAACCGTGCAGGGACACCATGATAAGAGATTTGGTTTTCACAAACTTTTTCGTTTCTTTTCGTTTTTTCTTCCTTTCTTTATTTCTTTCGTTAAAGTCTTTTACATATGTAAAAAAAAAAAATAAAGAAATACTCGAACCAACAACAACAAAATTGATTATACTTTAAGGTGTAACAAATTATTATGTTTTTTTCTCTTTTGTGTTATGATTTGTTAACAAAAATAAAATTCTACTTTATCGCACTTGTCACTTTTAGGGGGGTTGGCTTAACATGATTTTTTTCTTTTCTCTTTATTTTCTTATACTTAAACTTAACCAAAAAAAATAAAAAAAAAACTTAAACCACGTGAAAAAAACTTTCAGAGGTTATGGCTGCATAACGCTGCATTTTGGGTGTTAGGGCTGCTCTTATAGGTGAGCGCTGCACTGTACTTTGCTGGTAGATGCTGGGGGGTGCTCCGATGGACACGCCACTCTTATAGGTGAGCGCTGCACTGTTTTTCGGGTACTTTTCTGTTGCGATTGTTGTGCTGCGCGTCTCGGTGTCTTTATCAGAAAAACAAGAAAAAAAAATCCCGGGCGGCGTACAGTCTCGGCTGCCAAAATTCTACCGGCCGCGTGCAGTCTCGGCTGCAAAAAAAAATTCTAGCGGCGGCGTGCAGTCTCGGCTGATCGACGCTAACCAAAAAACTAAGAGAGCTTCTCAGCGTGCAGCTCGGCTTTAATAGCGCAGCTCTGGGACTCCGCCTTTATTCAGCCATCAGCAGCTTTTATCCCATCCTCCAGAGCTTTGCCTGCCGCAAAGTATGCAATGATTATTTACTTGCAAACAAATTATCATTGCCAACTTTTAGCCGGCTGCACTATTTACGTCGGCATCCGACCAGCCGTTTATTTCGCCTCGCTAGCCGGCGACATAAATTAACACTCCCTTTCGGGCACCGACCGCTACATCACCCGATAATCTTCCACCAATCGACAGAACAATTAGCGGGAATCAGGCCCTAATATCCTTTGCATGGTAGGTGCCTATCTCTCGACCTCATAAGTCTACTAACAAATAGAAAGTAGGAAGTTTCCTAGTTTCTTTTTGACTCGACACTTCACGAATTTCGGAGCTAACTTTGCGTTAACGTTTTTCGCAAAATTGCTTAACGTGAAGTTTCGGCAAAACACTTCCTGATCGTTTTGAAATGAGACTGGCTTTGCCCGCAGATTATATTGGGTAGCATTCCGCTCATACGCCTTTCGTATGTTTTTCTTTATATCCTGCCGCAACAGAGCCAAGTTATCTGAGCGATCTTCAGCAGTCATCGGTTCCTCGAGTATGACTAATTTCTCGTAGTCTTTACCATGGGTTATCATATCTAAGCCATATAGTACCTTATAGGGTGAACAACCTAATGACTGGTGCATATCCCATTCTCGTTGGTCATGGCTTACATACGATCGCACTGCAGCTAGCAAGGAACGATTCACCCGCTCGGCTGCATTACTCTGCGGTGAATACAGAGCGGTATAGACATGTTTTATGCCTAGTTTCGTTAACACGGCATTAAAGGAGCTTGCCTTGAATTGCGAACCATTATCAATGATAATAGTTTCTTGGACCCCATAACAATGGAAGATCTGGTCCACAAGAAATTCCTGTATTTTTTCCGATGTGAATTTCTTGAGCGGGTGCAACCAATGAAATTTGCTAAAGTGATCAAGAACAATCAACACGCCAATGTGTCCCTGCTTGCTGCGCGGATATAGGCCTAATAAATAAATAAATAGACGTTGAAAGGGTCGAACTGTGGGACAATGCTCTACCATGGGGCACGAAGACTGTAATTTGGGGCCTTTGCAGACTAACAGACGCCGCACTTCCGAACATAATCGCGTACGTCAGCTGCGAGACCAGGCCAAAACAAAGTTCGGCGTATCCTCCCCAAGGTTTTCTGCATGCCTCCATGCGAGGACATTAAGCTGTCATGTGCAATTGCACAGGCACCCATAGTCTCCAAGACCGTTTTTCCTGTTCGGGATCACCCAAGACGTGAATCATTAAACGAATCATCATTCAAGTCGATAATAGGTCCTATCTCTATCTCTGCAATTTCCTCTTCTGAGAGACGAGACAAAGCATCGGGGACACAATGGTCTTTTCCTTTTCGGTGTGAAAACGAAAACTTATATTGCTGTAAGCGGAAAATCCATCTAGCTAATTTGCCAGATACATTTTGCTGTTGTATGATCCATAAAAGGCTCGTGTGGTCTGTAACCACTTCAAACTCTTGCATTTCGAGGTAACAACGAAACTTCTCGATTGCTAGATTGACGGCTAGACATTCTCTTTCGGTGACACTGTAGTTGCGTTGAGATCGGGATAACTTCCTGGACATATAAGCGATTGGCTTTTCATCCCCGTCCTCTGAAAGTTGAACCAGCACAGCTCCGATACCAAAGCTGCTAGCGTCACAATGCAAGAAGAATTTCTTTTCAAAATCAGGGTTTTGCAAAACTGGTGCTGACGTCAAGATCACTTTGAGTTTTTTCCATGGCTTCTTGAGCAGGCGCCGTCCATACGAACTTTTTCTTTGTTGATAACGTTTCGGTGATGGGGCACGTAAGGTCAGAAAAATGTTGGATAAATCGCCGGTACCAGCCACAAACACCTAAAAAAAGCCTTGCACTTGTTTCAAATTTCTAGGCGGAGGCCAATTTCGAATACATGCGATCTTATCGGGGTCCGTACAGATGCCTTGATTTCCAATTATATAACCCAAGTAATTAATACTGGTTACACAAAAGTGACTTTTCTCTACGTTTAACGTTAAGTTTGCTCGTTTGAATTGCTCGGCGAGTCGAATAAGGGCTGCTAGATGAGATGAAAAGTCCTCTGACACTACACACAGATCATCCAAATAACCAAAATCACAGTGGCGAAGATCAGGCGGAATCAGACTGTCCATGAGTCTACACATGGTGGAAGGGGCATTACACAGTCCGAACGGCATAACCTTAAATTGGTACAAGGGTCTACCAGGGACAGTGAACGCAGTAAGGGGCTTGGATTCCTCGCTCAACTCAATCTGCCAATACGCATCTTTTAGATCCAGCTTGGTTATCAAATTAGCACGGGGCAGTCTCGAAAAGATTCCATCTATGCTGGGTAAGGGGTAAGCATCCTTATTGGTAACGTCATTAAGCTTTCTTGCATCTAAGCAGGGACGAATTTTATTCGGCTTAACGACCATCCTCATCGGCGAACTCCAAGCGCTCGTTGAGGGCTCGATGACTCCTAATTCCAACATACGATCTATTTCAGCGAAGACAAGTTTCTCCACTGCAGGACTGACCGGGTAAAATCTTTGTTTCACAGGTCGTGCGTCTGCAATTTCAATACTATGTTGTATTAGTTATTAGTTATTTTGTTCAACCAAAACCATCCTCACCATTTGGGAACAATTTCTTGACCATGTCTAACTGCGATTGCTGCACCGTCGTCAAGGGAAACAAATTAGAGTCACTTACATTACATTACATTACATTTGGTGCGAGTGCGAAGGTCTTCCAAAAATCTATGCCAAGGATCAGTTTCTGTTTAATAGATGGTATGACAAACAGCTTCATAGGCCGTTGTTGGTCCTTATAAGTCATGACAACATTAAGAACACCAACTACGTCATGAGCTTTGCCGTCTGCTGTCTGGACCTGTGACTTTACTGGCTTAAATTCGGGTAGTGTCATCAGATCTAGGCCTTCCAAATGATCACCTACACATGAGATATTGGCACCAGTGTCTAATAACCTATGTTCCATTCGATTTAAGAATGACACTGTGGCGTAGCTACGCATATCTTTTTCACTACTGAAAATCGTAGCTACTAATAGCTTACGGGTTTTTCTAACATTCCTGTAGAATTTCCGTATCCGTTCAGAACTCGGTTTAGGCTTCGTCGGGACATCCCCAAAAATACGGTCTCAAATGGCTTATTAGTTATCTAACTTCATCTTATATCTATCCTCTAAATTACAACAACTTGAACCAGGCAAAGCTTCTTCCTTTGCTCTGCTTAAAAGATTAGCTGGCTGCAACACCAAGGGAGCAGCTCTCGATAGGGAATGAGTTCTTATGACAGGGACAACCGACTGTGTTTGGTTGCCCCCTTTTGGCGGTTTTCCGAAGCGCGTCGGATACACGTTTGGCACTGAGGCTTATACACATTGGGAGCTCCGCATCCATAGCAGAATACTCTACGATCAGCCAAACAGTCTTCCCAGAAATGTCCTAACTCTTTGCATTTCCAACACTTGACCTTTGGCCCTGCTTGACGTAACGCAGCTACTTCGACTACGGGGTCAAGTTCCGAACTGGATTCGCCTTCCGACACTACTTCCTCCATTGCGTATACTTGCTGTCGATTACCCGACGACTTGGGGCTGGGTAATTCTGTGTGCGTGGAACGCAACTCATTCATCAAATGTTCGTTCATCTGTACCAATCTTCGCAGATGACCTACTGATTCAACGACTTCAAACAACAATTTGTGACGGTGAACCGGAAGAAGGTTGTTCTTCAGAATCTCCAACAGTTCCTCCTCACCGATCTTTACGGTGGCCCGGTCTATCAATGACAAAATCGCATCATAAAATGTCGTTAATAATTCTCCAGGCTTTTGCTCATGAGAACGCACACGTTCTTTGATCATAAAATCGGACCGATACTCTTTAAACTGTTGTCGAAGAGCGGCACAAAAGTCTTTCCATACTATGGAAGACACTTCCTTGTGACAAATAAAACGTGCATCCTCCGATTCATTAAAATTTAAATTCCATTTCTGCATGGTATCCGCCACGCGACTGGGGTGCACAGAATGATAAGTGGGGGGAGAAGTAACTCGAGGAACTTCATCGTGTGGGACCGTGCTAGACGGCGTACTAAGATGTAACGATGATAAAATTCTCGTCACCGTTTGTTCAATCATGGATTGTATTACCGCATAATCAGGTGCTGGGTTTGGTGGATTTTTAACACCGCGGCTTGGTCGACCTCGCTTCGGGCGGGTTCCGGTCGGAGCAGCAGCTGTATTTATGGGATTCGACGTATTACTACCATCCAACTCCGTCGTATGTTGGGCCCCAGTCTCCAGGTCAACGGCGGGCTCCATGGTTCTTGCCAACTTCCTAGTCACAGGACGATGAGCAACAACAGCGGGCCGGGCTCTACTGACTGTGCCATCCAACGAAGGTGAACAGTTTCCCACTACCAATTTACATGTCCCAGTTGTACAAGCGTTATTGCAACGAGGACATTGAGCGTTCGCTTCTAACTATGTTTCCAAACAACCTTGGTGAAAAACATGGCTACAACTTGTAATCAGACATGGTTGTGTATTAGTCATTTCAAATGTGCATACTATACATGTGTCAATCCTTGGTGCAGTCTGTGACTGACTGATAGGGCTACGATTTACAGGCATCATTATTTCAAAAAACTGTCCTACTATATGGCCAAAATAAATAACTTGAGTGAACCACTGGTAAAACCAACAACTTTCAGCCAACGAAAAAAGGGGATTTATTTTTCGGCTATTGCAACTAAAATAGTGGACAGACGGCCTACAGAGTGAATGACTCCCCGCGGAGCTTAATAACTTCTGTATAAATACGCGCTCACAGCGTCCTTTACATTCAAGAAGCTAAAAGAACTCAGCGCAGAGTTAATTTCTGCAGCCCACCTATTTCACTGGCATGGCAAATATTCCATTTTAACTTCGATAAATAGCATCCAAGAAGGAGGTTATAGGGACTTCCGGCAGGACATTCTGCTGAGCCGAAGCAAAAATACAAAATACAAGACTTGCGACACGAAAGACAAAAATGAGCAAAATTTTCATGAGCGATCCTCCGTCAAGAATCACTTCTACCAAGGCAACCTCAGTGACTTTCGGCAAGGTATCCAATTAGCACCAAATACTGCAAGAATCAAGCAAAGTATGAGTTCGTATAAAATAGATAATGATCCACTCAGTGAATCCGCAATATTGTCAAATTGCACTGAAACTCTAAGGACGTAGTACAGTAAAACAATTTAGCATACTATACCCATATTCAAAACAACTGATATGTGAGACCACTACCTTTGAGACTTACTCCGAGTTATTTGATGACATGAGTGAGCCCACTTATTGTGGTACATTTCTTCTATACGCTTTTCAGATAGTGACCCCACGTTGGGCGCCAAAAATTATGTAACCGCCAACGTCTGGATTGACATCCAAACTATGGTGGACTCGCCACACCACGACTTGGGGGTAATAGTGGGGCGAGCGGAGTCCGGAATGTGTAGCGGAGGGGGACTCTACTGGTGGTAGCTCGTGCCGGGAGGTGGGGGGGTTCTTGCTACATCCGGGACCTCCTTTGCCGTCATAACTTTTTTTTTTTAGAGTCCTTTTTAAATTTCTTTTGGAGTATCTACTCCAACATCAACCTGAGAACATGACTAAACTCCGCATCCCTAACTGTGGAGTTTAGCCTGAGGATCCAAACTAGGCGGGAAGCGCTGCGGTTCCGATGGCTTCGGCTGTTGATTTCGGGGTTCGAGTTGTTGTGTACCCCGCTAACGCGCTCTGTACCCTCCCAACCAATTGGACTTCCTGCGCGGCCATGTTTTCTGGAAAGTCCCCAAAAGTTTTCTCCCCGGCGGGCAGTGTCGGCTGATCGACGCTAACCAAAAAACTAAGAGAGCTTCTCAGAGTGAAGCTCGGCTTTAATAGCGCAGCTTGGCAAATCTCTCGGATTCAGCCTTTATTCAGCTATCCGCAGCTTTTATCCTATTCTCCAGAGCTTTGCCTGCCGCAAAGTCTGCAATGATTAATTACTTGCAAACAAATTATCATTGCCAACTTTTAGCCGGCTGCACTATTTACGTCGGCATCCGACCAGCCGTTTATTTCGCCTCGCTAGCCGGCGACATAAATTAACACTCCCTTTCGGGCATCGACCGTTACACATGAGGGATCTGCGTGATCACTATATATATAATTCGTACACACTTAAATAGCCTCCCTGTCGAAAGAAGATTACACGCGCGGAGTCGACGTTTAGTTTCGAACTGTGTGCTCCGACGATCAGGCCCTTAATTTATAAACAATTCTTAAATCTAAATACATATAATTATAAATTTGGAGAATTGAAAATGCTCCAATTATATTTCTTTTGAGAGTTGTATCAACTGCGCCAATTATGAATTTGAGAATCCTACTGGCTGCGTCGATTATGTACTGAGAATTGAAAATTCTACCAATTGAAAGTCCGACAACGGTTTTAATCAAAAGTACAATTCTTTATTTTCAAATCACGTCTTCTCGGTTTCGCGTACAAAATAGCTCTGACTTATGCTTATGGTTTTATCTATTATGAAAGCTCGCATTTGCGTCTTCTGCGGTTTTGTAGATTTGTTGCTACGTCTTTAGTTCTAGGATTTTGTTTACTTTTAGAAAATGCGCTGACGGATGTATTTATGCTGAGACGGCGTTTTAACTCTTGTGCGCTGGCTCAGTTGGATTTGTTTACGCTTATACTGATCTGTGCTTTTTGTGCGCTAGCTCCGTTGGATTTGTTTATGTTTATGCTGATGTGGCGTTTTAATTCTTGCGCGTGCTGTTGCGGTTGCAGTGAGTGTGAACATGAGAGATCTGCGTGATCTGGATATGTCACTATATATATATTATTTTCATTTGGTTTGGGGAGAGTCACATATGAATGCTTAAAAACTAATATTTGAATATTTTTTTTTTCTTAAAGGTGGTTACATTTCATTAATTTTTCTAATTTTTATTTATTTATTTATTGCTTTATATTTTTCGATTTTTTTCCAAATAAAATTGTTCTAAGTGATTTTATTAGCTTATATGACGATATTCATTTTTCTTGTACTTTGCGTAATATCAAAAAAATTTGTTATTAAAATTATTATTTTATTTTATTTTTTATTGTATACATATAGTGACATATTCAGATACCTCATGTCCACACTCACTGCAACAACAACTGCAACCAGCGATCACTACCAAAAGCGCATGGATTAATACGACACGCGCCTTCGTCAGCGCATTTTACTAGAAGGCTAGCGTGAGACTCAAGCGGGCCATCCGAATTAGACTCCGTCAGCGCATTCCACAAGTGGGCCATCCGACACCTCAACCTATGGGACAGCAGCGACAAAGCTACATCGACTCAGCTACAACACCGCAGAAGAAGCAAGTGCGAGGTTTCCTTATAGATTTAACCACTAGCATAAGTAGAGTTACACTTTGTACACCAATCGAATAAGACGCGTTTGGAATAACAGATTATATTTTTTACTAATCTAAACTCTTGTCGAATCTTCAATTGGCGCATTTACGATTCTCGAATTTATAATTATATATATTATTTTCATTTGGTTTGGGGAGAGTCACATATGAATGCTTAAAAACTAATATTTGAATATTTTTTTTCTTAAAGCCTGTTACATTTTATTAATTTTTTAATTTTAATTTATTTATTTATTTTATTTTATTTTTTAAAGAAAATTTTTCTAAGTGATTATGTTTAAAAAAAAATTATCATTTTGCCTTCGTTGATCGCGAACGCGTATTTTGGTGACTGTGACAATTTTTCTGTTTTATAACCACTCCAGTTAGTGACAACATGAATTATAATATTAATGTAGTTAAATTTGTAACAATATTAAAGTGTTTAAATTGTTAAATTTGTGTTTAATTCACACAGAAATTAGACTGTGAACTTATGCCAAATTCCATGGCATTCAAAACAATAACAAAATACAAAAACAAATTGAGTACGCCCTCGCTCAGTGCGTTGCTCTTTTGATTTTGTTTTACATTTTCGGTACCTTTGAGAGTTCAAGTCAAGCTACAATTCTCTTGTCGCTCCCCATGCACTTTCCGTTAGCGGCCTGCTAATCGCTTTTGCACCAATATGAGCAACACCCCCATACCGCCACTCCCTGTGACGCGCATGACACTGCAGCTGCAGTTTCCTGGTGCTCGCCTTCTCTTGCGAGGCAGACCAGCGAACTACGCTATAATCTGCGCTCTCGCTCAGAAAGCAGCAACAACAACAAAGTCAACCATACAAGAATTGCAAATGCCAACAAAAATTACACCAACAACAATACAAACAACAACAATGACACTTACAAAAATACCAAAAATTATATTGATATTAACGCCAACAACAATGCCAGCAAAAAAAGAAAAATTGCAATAATCGATGATGACGTCGACTTGGACGCAATGCCATCAACTTCTGCTGGTGCTCGTGCAGCACCACAAGCACTAGAGAATCTGCTGTCGGATTCTGACTCAGACGTCGAGCCGTTATATGGCAGAGAAGACTACAGTTGTGCCTACTTCCCCAATTTTTCCGCCGATTGTAGACGATGAGGACATAAATCTAAGTGGTGCTTCCGAGATCATCATCAACGTTGTTGGACTGCTGGAAGCACTAAATGCTGTCAAGTAAAGTTAATGTGCAACAATGTTATATTTGATGTTATGTGATGTTGTCATATGTTAAATCCAGTTATATGTTTATGTTATTTAATTTGTAGATTCCCTGTTATTATGTATACTTTGTACAAAACAATATTTTATAACTTTTCATAAGGTTGATTAATATTAAGTTAAATTGCTACATTAAAATAAAAAAAAGTGATTATTTTATTAGCTTTAATGACGATATTCATTTTTCTTGTACTTTGCGTCATAACAAAAAAAAAATTATATTAAATTATTTAATTTACTTATTTTTTTTATTGCTTATACATATATGTATATGTATATGCGTGACTTACTCTAATACTAATTTTATTCATTTTAATAATTATTTAGATTGATTAGGTTGGTTGTATTAAGCCAGGCTTGATCAACTGGTGTCATTTTGGCATCATGAACCTACGATCCACATCCTCTCTCTCTGCAATGCAACCATCTCTCAGCGCACTCAGCGCTGTTATTAGCAACATACATGTTAGAACATTAACTACCAAGAAGTAGAAAATATTCATGTGAAATAAATACATAAAAGTGAAAACAACCAAAACCATCAAGTGCCTTTTTCTGGAGAAGGAAAGACGGAAGCAAGAATCAAACACCCCCTACATTTTCACACATGTTTTCAAGTCAATTCAGTAACACTGCTGTCAATAAATTTGTATGTATATGTAAAAAGTAATAAGTGTATTTATGTAGGCGATTATGATAAAAGCAAATGAATGTTGTAATCAAATTTAATAAGGGAGGGATAATTTTCGTTAATTAAAAATTTTCTGTTTAACATTATTGCATTATGCATTACGTTAACTGTTTCAAAAAGCAAAGAGGCAACAGCTCCGAGCACAATCAAAAGAGCATCATTAAAAGTTACATGGCAAAAGTTAATCGGACCACAAGAATATCAATTTCGAAGAGAGGAGAGTGCAAGAGCTTTAGAGCTTAATCATGATCAAAGCTCGCGCTCATGCTTACGAGGAACCTCGCTCATGCTCGCGTTGGCTCGCTTTCAATTTTATTTTTCTCTTTCACTCTCTCCTTTTGCTCATTTTCGTTTTGATCGTCTGCGTGCAATAGCCTGCGCCGGCCTTTACAGTGGGACAAACAACACAATCACTCACCCAAATTACTCCCCAATGAAGGCCTCCTCGTAACGGTGTTGTCGTTGTTAAATTATTGTTTGGTTTTTTATTTAATTAATTCTGTATATTAAGGGGCGCGTTCTACTTTTTAAGAATGTAATATGGAAATGGAATTTTAGATGGAAATGTATTGTTATATTACATATATGCTTTCCACTTCGTGAACCTTGTCCATGGTGTTTAGTCACACACAGAGAACTGAATTGGCTTGAGAACACACAAACAATGTTGCTCTTAAACCTATTAACACTGTTTCTTCTTTTATTTTGATGTACTTCTGCGCTTCTAACTGCAGAGTTTTTTAACTTTGTTATATATTTTACAATGTTCTATGTTTTTGTTTATATATATGTCTAACAAAGATTAGACGCGCGGATTCGACGTTTAGTTTCGAACTGCCCTTTATTTATAAATAATTCTTAAATCTAAATACATCTATAGAAATACATTATGCAGCCGTTCGTACGGCGACCGCGGTCTCACTCCAACGACATCTAATCGAACCTATCTAAAAATAGCTAGAGGGCGCTGCATGAGCCAGCTATCAGCAGCTGACAGCGTCACATGTTGATACTCGAACATATATTATATATATATAGGTATCATATATATATTGATACACACATATACATATACAGTGGCGGACACCTTATGGCGAACATTGTCAAAGAAAAAACGTAATTGCCTGCCATAAGCTAAGCATTCATTATTTTTCAAAAATTCCAAAGACCGATGGTAGGTACATGTATTAACCACCAAAATTAATATATGACCCCAATAAACTGGGGGTTCCCCACCTGCTAGGGAGGATTATAAAAATGTAGCATACTTTTACGTATAGTTTTCATTTGGAGCAGGTACATTGTAGACACGTGGGTGCCATAAAACCCGGATTTTTTACCTAAAGTTGAGTATTTTCGGTATAAATAGACCAATCCTTCGTAGTCAGTATAGTTTTATCCTGCATCTCGGGTGCAATAAGCCAAAAAGGACTATGGACAAACAGACTACCATTGCACAACGGAAACTCATCCTGGAACACTTCCAAAACGGATATTCACATCGCCAAATAGCTGAAATGGTCAGTCTGAGCAACTCAACTGTGAATAACATCATTCGGTGCTTCGTCGACGCAAATCGGACAAGAGCAGAAAGGCACCAAACAAGATTTTTACCGAAGAGGAGGAGCGAAGGATCATCAGGAAAATAAGGGGAAATCCCAAGCTATCGGCTCCAAAAGTGGCTCAACAGGTGGAGGATGAAATGGGGAAAAAGTGCTGTGTGGAAACTGTGTGCATGTTTCTGCGCAATCTTGACTTTAATGCCCGAGTACCACGGAAGAAGCGCTTGAAAAGCGTGAAAAATAAAGGGACTTGGATGACGTTCGCCAAAAACCACTTGGACAAGGATTTGGAGTTCTGGAACACAGTCATATTTGCATATGAGTCCAAATTCAACATTTTTCACTCAGACGGACGGAATTGTGTGTGGCGACAGTCCAATACTGACCTGAATCCCAAACACGTAAAGGCAACAGTCAAGCATGGTGGAGGAAGTGACATTTCATGGGTATGTATCTCGTCAGCCGGATTCCGGAATTTTGTGATTTTTGAAACAACAATGGACTAGAATGTGTACTTCAACATACTAAAGGAAAATTTAGTCCAAAGTGCCGAGAAGGTAGGAACCCGACGTACTTTCCGGTTCAACCAGGACCACGATCCCAAGCATAAGGCCAAGATAGTACAGTCCTGGCTCATCAGGAACTGCCCCCACATGATAATTCCGCCGGCCCAGTCTCCAGATTTAAATGTTATTGAGAATTTGTGGGCTCTGCTGGAAAATAACATCCGGAAGCACAGCATATCCAGCAAAGAAGACCTCAAAAATGCTCTGCGGGATGAGTGGAGCAGAAGCTACCAGGAAGGTGGTATCTTCCATGAATAATAGGTTAAGGGAAGTGGTTAAGGCGAATGGATATAATGCTAAGTATTAACATCCTTATTTAAGTTTTTATAATGCAAATATATTATTTTATTTATACTGATCCAAATTAAATTACCCCTCAAAATGGGTACTTTTTTACATAACTCTACCTAGCGGGTGGGGAACCCCCAGTGTATTTGGGTCATATATTAATTTTGGTGGTTAATACATGTACCTACCATCTGTCTTTGGAATTTTTGAAAAATAATGAATGGTTAGTTTATGGCAGGCGATTCCTTTTTTTCTTTGACAATGTTCGCCATAAGGTGTCCGCCACCGTATATATAGTGACATATCCAGATCACGCAGATCTCTCATGTCCACACTCACTGCAACCGCAACAGCAGCGCAAGAATTAAAACGCCGTTTCAGCATAAACACATCAGTCAGCGCATTTCCTAAAAGCAAACGAAATCCAAGAACTAAAGATGCAGCGACAAAGCTACAGCGACTCAGCTACAACACCACAGAAGACGCAAATGCGAGCTTTCTTTATAGATCAATCCATAAGCATAAGTTAGATTTAATTTGTACCTCAAATGAAGAAGACGCAATTTTGAATAAATAATTTTATTATTTGCTAATCGAAACCGTTATTGAATTCAGTTGGTGCAGTTACTTCTCAAAAGAAATATAATTGGAGCAATTTTTAATTCTCCAAATATATCATTATATATATGTATATGTTAATTTTTTTTCTCTTTCTTTTTATCGTTTTTTGTGTGATTTGATGGAGCACCAAAAATATGTTATACTGCCATGAGGACAGTGCGATTGCCAGAGGTAAATCGGCTTTCCTCCACCGTCTTGGAGATTCCAAATCCTGAGTATTTGGGGTCTTCGATCCAGGTGTTTGGTATCCGCCCTTATACCTTATACTCGCCTTGCCGGTACACGTCTTGCCAGCTTCGATCAATGATTGAATGGTTGATTGAATGATTGAATGAAAAAAATGGGGAGTTGTTTTTTTCCTCTTGCCAAATTATGTGTTAAATTTATGACTTTAAATTGGCGGGAATTTGACGCGAATCAATAAAAAAAATCAATAAAATGTCCATCGAAATGACGATCCAGCATTGACACATACAAGGTGAATTTGGACTGGAGGACCAACACTGGACAAATTTAAATAGAAGTGAGTCCGTTCCAATCAGAGCGCAGGCTGGGCGCACAAAACCAAATGCTCTCAGATCGGCTCCACATCCGTGATACGCAACTATTTTGGCCAATGTTATGGGGTAATTTTGTTAAATTATTGTTCAATATTTTTAAGTTAATTATGTTACCTTAAATTCTAATTCAAATTCCATTTATATTTATTATTTTGCCAACTTAAAGAAGAAGAAGAGAAGAACGCCAAAGCTGTATTTTTGTACAGTATTTTGTTCGACATTTATTTTTGTGAGTAGATACCCTCACAACTGTCCTTGGAAGCTCTATAGGGTATGTTAGGGAGTCCTCAAATGATTTAAAAGCCTCAACATTATTTTTTTAAAATTAATTTACATTCATTATTCATATAAGGTGTAGAAATATAGAGTAAAGTTCTGTCGGGCCTCGTTCATTTCATTTCATTTCAATTCACCACAATGGTTATACATATGTTTAGGCAAAACTAAATCATGGAATGTTAGCCATCAATTAAATATGTGCCTGGCTTGATAAAAATGGAAACTTCAATTTTTGTGAATGGTGGGGAGGAGAGGGGACCCAAAATGAGGTTAGGATAAAATGTGAGCTAGGATATACATAAGGCTGGGACCCACCAGAAATGATTTCGCTCCACATGAAGTGAGGTTATATAATATATAATATATAGTTATATTTATAATTGCCACTGTCCGTGAAATTAGCTGTTTGTTAGTGATGTGTAGATTAGTGTAGTGTCGTGAAATTGTACGGTCGGCGGGCATGGGTATACCTACCCTACCCCTATGTAGGATGTAGTTTAAATTATCTTATAATGGATGGCACACCGAAATGCATTAATATGTTCGCGCTTAAAGATATTTCAGTTAGATCATATGCATAATTGCGTATCATTATTATGCTTATCAAATATCTATTTTCTACTGATATCGCTTCTAACTCGCACCCCATCGCACCCCAACAAATGCCTGGAAGCCGGCCAGGCTTCAGCTGCAAGTGCCCGCCGTTGTGGTGCCTGCATTTGAGGCGGACTGCCTGATCAGTCTTGTATCAGTGCTGTATTGGATAATTATTTTCAACATCAAATTAAAGCCTTTGAGAATGCTGCAGTCTTAACCGACCACGGAATACCCTTACACCAGTTAAGTACCAATAGACTACTGGTGGCAAATAACCTTCATATTTGGTTGTGGTTTGGCGTGTTGATTAGTTGTGCCTCGACTTGTTAAGTATTTTTGGTGCGGCTGTAAGCGTTTTCCCAGGTTCCTAGTAATCGATCTTGTCCATTGACAAGATTTCGTTATTTTTAGAGTATGTACATTTATATAGCATTCTTTGAAGACAATCTACGTTTCAAGTTTTGTCACTCCAGCTTTCAATTTGTGGGAGATTTGCAATTATCGATTTAATCGATTTCCCAACCTAAACTTTGTTCAAGGTGGGCACAGATGATAATATATATTATATTATATTTCAAGTTTCAAGTCAACTTCAAATTGCACCCATTGAGATGTACGTATTCGTATACCTTCGGTACCCGAGTTAGAAACAAGTAATATTTTCATTAAATATTGTTTAATTTTAATTTTAGTATTTTGATCTTATTTTTTTTGGTTATGGTTTGGTAATATAAACATCAGAAGGTGGAATTTTAGTAAGATCAATAGATGCAGCAGTGGGACGCAACTCTGGCTTTTGATGCCAACAAACCTCAATCAATTTTAGCAATGGATCACAATTCTTAATAAGTTCGACTTCCAGGTCAGGTCGTTGCCCGATATAAGTAAGATGTGTCCTTGCTTCTGGCTTGCTATCCCCAAGGTGATCGAAAGGTTTCCTGCGCGACATTACCTCCCATAGAATAATGCCAAAGCTGTAAATGTCACACTTTTCCGTATATTCTCTTCCATTCAGAACCTGTGAGCGATCCATTTATTTTACAAATATTTCAACTTAATGCAAATTTGAGGCATGGAATACAAACCTCGGGTGCCATATAACCAGGGGTTCCAATATCGGCTGTGTTTCTTGTCGCCAATTCTTTGGCAGTGCCAAAATCGACAATCATCAAATGTTTAAAATTGTTCTTTAGTAGTAAGTTTTGAGATTTCAAATCTCTATGAATTATGGGCGGTTGCTTGCCATGCATGTAAGCTATAGCCTATAAATGATAGTGAAAACTAAATCATATGTTTTAATTTACAGTATACAAACTAACCTCAACAGTCTGAGCCATCCAGTCAATAGCACATGACATATTGTAACGCAGCTGTTCATCGCCGTGCAAGTAGTTGTAGAGAGAACCACCATCTGCATATTCCATAAGTATAAAACCAGACTTCAAATCAGAGGTGGTCCCATATAATTTCACAATATTTTTGTGGTCAACAAGTGAAAGCATCTTGACCTCCTTATCAAATTTTATACGGTCATCGTTTGTGGTCGTCAGCTTTAATATTTTTAAAGCAATAATTTTATTAGACCATTTCGCTCTATAAACAGTGCCAAAGCTGCCTTCCCCAAGTATCTGCAAGGTTAAAATTTAGTTATCTCAAACTTAATTTATTTTGTGTCGTGATACCTCGAATTGTTCTATATTCCCAGGATTCACAGTATCTGCAAACGGAGTCCTGTAGGTAATTCGAATGAAATTAAATGATATCGGAGAGGAAAATAAAAATAAAATAATTAATGCTTAACTAAATATTAAATAAATATTTTCTCACATATCCCATATTTCAGAAATTCTCGTTCTTCGATGAGGGTAATCCTAGATTATAAATTGAAAATATGTTTATAATAGAATATTGTAAGTACATAAGTATTATAAGTATTACAAACATTACCTCGTCTCCATACATTGGTTTTATGAAATTAGAAAATTTTAATTCAGGGGCTCTGAAATCAATTAAGTCATAAGAATTGATTTGTTAATCTAATAATTTTATACTTGCGTAAATTCATTTCAGTCTTACATGAGTATATTTGTGAGAAAAGAAGCGAGTTCTTTCATTTCTTCATAGTCATTCTCCCAACAACGTAAAATTATTTTTTCTATGGGCTCACAGCCCATAGTAAGAAATGGCAAACATTTCCGTAGTTGACCGTGTGAATACGTGTAAAATGTCTTCGTGCGTGAAATCACCTCCAATAGAACAATCCCAAAGTTGTAAGCGTCGGAATTTAATATGCTGCGGGAATCTTCGGGGTCGCTCAATCCATTTTTCCTTTTGTATGTCTTATATATCCCTTCGTTCATATAATCGGAATTGTCACAAAACGTCACGTGAAGTGGACTTGAAAGTTCCTTAGCAATGCCGAAATCACAAATTTTCAAGATTCGGTAGTTATCGGTTAGTAGTAGGTTGTATGGCGTTAAACATCCATGACCCACAGGCTTCGGTGCCATCCTATGCAAGTAAGCTAAACCCTATAAGTGGGAATGTCAATTGCAATCATAATAGTCAAACACGAGTTCATGTATTAATTCAAAAGTATTTCTCCAAACCTTAGCACACTGGATCATCCAATTCAGCCCACGCGCCACTGTATACTCAAACTTTGCTTCTCCATGCAAATAGTGCTGAAGCGATATACATTCTGGATAATTCAATAGTATAAAGGCATCATTATAATGGAAGCTAATTCCATAGAGTTCCACAATATTCTCATGGCTAACGCGGGTAAGGTTTCTGACCCATTTTTCAAGGCAGTCGAAGTCGAAATCATTTCCACCAAAAATGGCCTTTGTGCATTTCTGTACTGCGATCTGTTTTTGATGGCAATACGCTTTGTAGATGTCACCGAAGGTACCTTTCCCAACACTTTCCTGAAGGGTGTAAATAATAGTTTTTTAAATGAATTATATTTTATTGCATTTTAATGTTACCTCTCCAAGTTCAATATCTTCAAAGTTTACGACCGGAGCTAATTCAGATTCAGGGTAATCTATTTTTTCGAACTCCCTGGGAATATGTAACGTATGAAATTAGTTTATTAATATTGAATAACATAATTTGATAGATGGACCTCTTATAATTTATAGAGGATGTGATTTATAAAAAATAATTTTCGAATTATAACCTGTTATTACTCTTGATCCTACAACTTACTCAGGCTTATACAGCATACGGATTAGTTTCGTTATTGTGGGACGCACTGTTGGACGTGCCCAGCAGCTTTCAATTATTTCCTTGTTCTTAAAACTTGAGTCAATTATATCACTAAGATCCGGACGTTCGCCTGAAAAACTTAAAAAAGTTTTATGCTATATTGTTAATATTTCAATTTCCTTACCCGCAATGATCCTTCTTATATATATATCGGAAGTGAGCGGTTCTTGAATTTGATAAAAGGGCTTTCTGCGTGACATCACCTCCCAAAAAACAATCCCAAAGCTATATATGTCGCTCTCTTTTGTATAAGGGCTTCCATCCAAGACCTACGTAGAAAATAGAGATTATGTCATATTTTTTAATTTTCTTTAGGGAATACATACCTCTGGGGCTACATAGGCTTTATTTTGATGGGCCAAAAGGGTTTTCGGATCGCCCGGAAAACAATAATCACTTATTTTCAAAAGCGTAAAGTTCTCGAACAGCAACATATTTTGGGAATTTAAGTTGCAATGTGGTCTTGTGGTCGCATACCATAGATGATCAATACCCTTTAAAAGAAAATATTCAATACATATCTGTTAATTGGTCGGACGAATAAGAAAGTAGAAAGTACCTTTGCTGCCTGATACATCCAGTGGAGGGAATTTGAAGTTGTATAATCTCGCTTTTCGTCACAATGCAAAAAGTTGTAGAGTGATCCGCATGTAGCATATTCCATGAGTAGATGGGGTATTTCCTTACTATCGTAGGTTATGTAATACATTCGTATAATGTTGTCATGGGGCATGCTTGAGAGTTGTGTGATCTCTTTGTCAAGACCTCCTGATCTTGAGTTGTTTTTGAAAACTTGAATAAATTTTTTTAATGCTATCTGTATGTCACGCCATTCAGCTCTGTAGACAATGCCAAATTCACCTTTCGCAATGACCTGTAGGCAACAAATTTTAGTTAGAACAAGTGAGAACGTTGCAGTCTGATATCAGTATATTATCAGCTGATAACTGGTGGCAGAGAAATGGTTTGGCATGGGGAAGGGCACTTAGAAGATTGAGTAAATGTGGTGTTAAAATTTAGTGACTCTATCCCTAAAATTGAGAGTGTTATAAGTTTAGTCGTAGCCAGGAATTGTATATTCAACCTTAGGAGAATGTTGCTGGTAATCTACATTCCAAGTTTGGAAACTCTTGCTCTAACATTGTGGCTGATACGTATATGCTTTCGTGTTTTTGCAGATAGGGTGGGAGTTGCCAATTCATTTCTTACCAAACTTAGAAGAACGTTCTAGTAATCTATATTCCAATTGATGAAGAGATCGGAGTTCGCTTTCTGAAGAGTGTTATCAGTAACATACATTTAAAATTTGGTTACTCTAGCTTAAATTTGTGGAAGATAACGATTATCGATTTGCGCTACATCGTTCATACAGACGGACGTGACAAAATCAATATAATCTTATCAAAGTATAAAAGCATAAGCCAATTTGGCAGAAAATTACATCTTCACACAGCTTTTTATCCTTAAAATCGACGATATATGGCTTCCTGAAAACAAAAGTTACTTAATTTAGTAATTAATATTGAATATTGCGCTTAGATTTATTAGTAATTACTTAAATTCGTGTGCTTGACGTTCCAAGTGGCACAGTTTCACAAATAATGTATCGATTCTGTTTCGTTCAATCGGTTTCTCATGCCAACAATTGTCAATGAATATTTCCAATTGCTTGGAGCCCCTTGCACCGATATCCTTAAGAGTGAACGTCCGTTCACCTGCAAGAGTCAAAATGATGAAGTCCGTTCGGTGGCATGTCAATTTTCTTACCTCTTTTGACCGCATTCCTAATAAGTAGTTGCTGATCTTTATATTCCTCGAATGGCCTCTTGCGTGCCAGTACCTCCCAGAAGATAATACCGAAGGTATATACGACGCTCTGCTCTGTGTGAACTCCATTTATGATCACCTACGCACAAATCAATATACATATAACACACATATTTACAAATTGCTTGGGTATCACACAAACCTCCGGAGCTAAATAGGATTTATCTAAATTATTTTTCAACACTTTACTATCGTCGAATGCAATACAAAAATTGCTTACGGTCACAAATAATGGATACTTCGATAACATCAAGTTTTTAGGCTTTAAATTGCATATGACACGTGAGTCTAGTTTCGCTTTACGTAAAATGTGGTCAATGGCCTAGAAATGAAAATAGTAAGGATATGATCTGTAAGTTATTTGCATACCAGTAATATAAATATTTTTGTTATTACACTAGCAAGAGAAATCATCAAATCGAAAGCTTGATCGACATTAAGGGGTCGCGTCTTGTCGTGCACGTAGTCGGACAGAGTTTCACCATCTAAGTATTTCGTTAGCAAATATGTAAATTCTCCATCCAGCGCGATGCCAAGTATAGGTACAACATAATAATGCGATAAAAACATTAGCTTCCTGGCTCGCTTAATGATTTCCTCATTTGTGCATTTAAATTTTTTCAAGTTTTTCGCAGCAATAGGCAAAGAATAACACTTTGCCTCGAACGTAACGCCAAAGTTTCCTCTTCCGATTTCCTGGAAAATATATGAAAATATATTATAAATATTAAGCTAATGTAGTAGTCGACACCACAATAATGATATATTTTTACCTTGCCTATTTCAATTGCTGCAAAGTCAATTACTGTGTCTTTATCAGCACTAATGATATGATCCAATGTTGAAGGTTCGCAATTCCTGAAATTAAATCATCCGAGATATATAACATATTCATGTGTTAAGTTTCTTATATCTCTCACTCAAGACAGTGTGCGATATCGGAGAGTATCTCTGTAATTGCTGGCCTCTTATTCTGATCCGAATTCCAGCATTTTTCTATTAATTGCTTGATGAGGTCAGAGTTGGGTATTTGTATTTCACTAATTACAATATGTTTGTTTCCTAAGAAAGTAATGCAATTAACAACTGAACCTAGCAATATTTGGTACGTATTTCACCTCTGAATCTATCATTCTGAGAAGGGTGATTGGATCGATGATTTATGTGATAGCAAGGAATCTTGCGTGACATCAACTCCCAAAAGATAATACCAAAGCTGTATATGTTGCACTTGTGAGTGTGCTCCTCTCGTTCTCTGACCTGCGATAAAGAAGAATTAAGCTGGTTTATAAATATACACATATCTTATCTATGTATAACCTCCGGTGATGCATAATTGCAACCAAAAATAATCATGAATTCATCATAAATGCCACAGATTTTTAAGGTGCGAAAGTTATTGGATAACATGAGTCTTTCCGTAGAGATAAGTTGAAAGAATCGGTTAGGTTCCTTTGAATGAATGTATTCAAGACCCTGTAATTCATAAGAAGATTATAAGCTATTTAATTGCATAGGCCATTAAAGATGCACATTACCTGGGCAGCCTGTTGCATCCAGTGGAGCACATTTCTCACTGTATATTCTCCCGGTTGCTTTCCATGTAAGTAATTACTCAAATGTCCACAATCTGAAGGCTCCATTAGCATGCCACCATCGTCCTCTATTCCATATATTTCAATAATACTCTCATGTTTGATACGTTTAAGGCAATCTATATCTTTTTTAAAAGACTTGTCGAATTTGATTCTTTCTCTAAATAAACCATGATACACCGAAGATTTTCGATACGCCTGAAATGTTAACTCCGTCAATTTGTATCTAAAATATTTGAATATCAATAAGATGTACCTGACTGTTTTCCATTCTTGCAAAGTTGTGCACATTTGTGTGTTAACATATATATTTTATGACCGGCTCCTGGACAAGTGCCTACGTTCGTTCACTCGATCGAAAATCTGAAAAGAGAAGCGATTGCTCAGCAGCAGTTCAATTGCACGTTTGTTGCGTTGTTGCGTGAATCTAAAACACGATGTTTTTATACATAAATTCAAATAAAATATACAAATGCTTATTTTAGCAATCAAAAGTGAACACAATTCAACAATTCCACGTCAGCTAGTGATCACGCCGCGATATAGATAACGATCCATTTCAATGCTATGTACTGAGTGTGCGTCACTAATTACCTGATACAATACGTAGATTAGCTGCGACGGGGTCGATGATATCGATAGTTAGGGCTGCCCGTTGTCGAAAAGGTGGTAGCCCACAGGTTTGTGCTTCAGAGAGAGTGAGAGAGTTCGCGCGCTCAAGAGATAGATAATAGACAATTATCCGAGTTGGTTGGTAAAAAGTAATAAAAAGTTGAATGATCGACTTATTTGGAGGTCGAGCGAACGGTAGTCGGTAGGAACGAGGGAAAGATAAAGGCAGCGGTTATTCAAGTTCGGTTAAGTGCTGCGAGGAAAAAAAGAAAAGTTCGGCCAAGTGTTGCCAGCTAAAATCAATAAATTAAATTTTCAAATTGGAAACAATGATCGAAATAAAATCAATAAAATGTCCATAAAACTACCGATTCAACTTTAACACATTCGTTAAAGTGCCAATCCAACATTAACACATACAAGGCGAATTTGGACTGGAGGACCAACACTGGACAAAAATAAATAGAAGGAAAGCAGCAACACTCTATCCTTGTCTTTTTGAGTGCGAATCTTTTTTTATATTTGTTAAGTTAACATTGTCATTTGTAGAACTGTTTTCAGGCCCAAAAACTAAAAATTTGAGTAAAATTTGGATAAAGTGTTGCTGCTATCTTCGTACACATTCAAGGATCTTGTCGAACCGGTAGCAGCATATCCTTTTTTTTTGCACACACTCATAACCCATTCGGGTCTACTAGAAAAGGTCGGAGAGCCTACCTGCTCGCACCCAAGCACGATTGCTCAAAAAAGGCTGTGATTTACATTCATCCGCGATGTTGTCGCAGCGAAGTCAAGTGAAATAATGACCTGCGTTCGCTGATCGACAGACTCTAGGCTCTGCAGGGTCGCAGGCTCTAAAAAAAAGAACCTGATGCACTTTTTTTTGTCGATTTGACGCCTCTATGTATTGCCTGCTTAGTGATAAAATATAGTATATATAATATATAATCTGATTGATTATTGGTAATAGCAAAGCGAACAGTGAGTACAACTTATGAATTTACACTTTGACTTTCATGTTTTAGAGTGGGTATCGTATTATGAAACTGAATATTTGTATGTCTAGATTTATTGTATAAGAGTGTATTGGTTTTGTGTGTTTTACATTCTGTGTTCAGTCAAATTGTCGCAGCTTTGGATTTGTATATATTTGCGATTTTTTGCAATCAGCTTACCTATTGATAGCACTCTGCGTAAATATCAAACACAAAACAATAGTAAGCATACATTTTATTATCACAAATTTGTGTTATGGCAGACGTTTAGCTTTGTCAGCTTTAATTTGACTGGTTTCAGCATAGTCGCTAATATTTTTGAAGCGACACACATTTTAGTCGCTAATATTAAATATTGAATAGCGAATTTTCATCCATGCTATCAGTATTTCAATCAAGAGCACACTCTTGTAATTGAAAATACAGGCATTTCATCCTAAAAGAACACTTTGTTGCTCGTTTGGCATTAGGGGGAGTAAAGCGGCGAGTGCTCGGCAGAGAAGAAGGCGGCGCTCATACAGCAGGTTCTAGACATAGAACATGATAAATTCACACATCAATTATAATAAACGGTCATATGTACTTATACTTGTATTTATATAGTAGAACTATAAATATATATATATATATATATATATATATATATATATAGTGACATATTCAGGTCACGCAGATCTCTCATGTCCACACTCACTGCAACCGCAATAGCAGCGCACAAGAAACGCCGTCTCAGCATTCACATAAACAAATCCAACAGAACCAGCGATCACAACCAAAAGCGCATGGTGTAATACAACACGCGACTTCGTCAGCCTATTTCACAAGAAGTCCATCGTGGGACCCAAACGGACAACCGACACCACCATTAGACTCCGTCCGTGCATTCTACAAGTGAGCTAGCATGAAACTCAAGTGGTCCATCGCGAGACCTAAGCGGGCCATCCGACACCTCCACCAGCAGCGACTCAGCTACAACATCGCAGAAGAAGCAAATGCGAGTTTTCATTATAAATGAACCACTAGCATAAGATCAGAGTTATTTTTTACTCCATACCGAGAAGACGTGTCTTTGAGCAAAGAATTTCATTCTTTACTAATCGAAGCCGTTGTCGGTGAGAGTTATTTTGTACACAAAAACGAGAAGACGTGATTTTAAAATAAGGAATTGTACTTTTCCTTAAAACCGTTGTCGGACTTTCAATTGGTAGGATTTTCAATTCTCAGTACATAATTGGCGCAGCCGGCAGGATTCTCAAATTCATAATTGGCGCAGTCGATACAACTCTCAAAAACAAAATTATATATATGTAAATTGGGCAGATAGAGCGGACTGAACCGCATGTCATTGACCTTTGGGCGCGAGTCCGAAAATTCAAATGTAATTATAAATTTGCATTCAATGGACTATAGGGCCATTACAACACCAGATAATTCTGGCGACTGTCAAGAGTC
>JAWNME010000490.1:0-30908 GCA_035044385.1 Drosophila neutralis | reverse complement strand
GTGAGGAACCATATAGCCTGACATATGCTATATGCGCCCCTCACAACAACTGCCACATACGCTATGGGCAGCCCTCGCAACGATCGCAACAAACGACATTGGATCTTACACCGCATCAGCAGATTTCGACGACGACGAAATCAACAGCAACAGCGAACAGAACCAAAAACACAAACGCCTTGGTCAGCATATACTGAAAGTGGGACAACATTTTAGCAACCACTACCACTGGCACACATATCCACTATGGGAATGCAAGATTGCATTACCACTGGCACACATATCCACCATGGGAATGCAAGATCGCATTACCACAACCAAATGGCACACGCGCTGTTGGTCAGCATATTCGCCGTGGGAGAACAAGCTTGCATTTCAAGCAACAACCACAGCGCACGATAGAAGGAGGAAGTCTTGAGATATGGAGAAGAATTCCAAGTAGATCTCAGAGGAACACTGGATGAGATGCGTCGACAATTCGGAGAGTGGGTGGACACTCACGAATCCAGGCTACCATACAGCACGAGGATTCAGGATTTGGCAGCTATTCATGGCAGAATTTCACAGGCCAAAGAAATAAGAAAAGTTGCGGATGCAAGAGAAGCGACGAACGTAGATTTCGCCCAGTTGAGCATACCAACAACTAGCGCAGCAGCACGCGCTCGAGACGACAACAACACAGTGTGGAAAACACCCACACCACAGCCATCAAGAAGAGTGCCCACAAGCGACAACACGGCGACGGATATGTCCCAGGAATACCCAAGGGTAGCAAAACAAGTCCGGGAGTGGAATTTTCGCTTCGACGGCACCACGAAACCGTTGGAATTCTTGGAGCAAGTCGAGTGGTCAGCCGATACATATGGACTTGAATTTAATTCCCAGGACCATGCCTGAACTACTCCAGGGAATGGCATTAAAATGGTATGTAGCCAACAACCAGCACTGGACGAGATGGACAACATTTGTCCAGAGTTTTCAAGAATACTTCTTGCCAAGAGATTACTTCGAAAACTTAAAAGACGAAGTCACCCGAAGACGTCAGGGTATAATCGAGCCATTTAAGCTGTACATGGTGGAGATGCAGACGCTAATGCGGCCACTACAGTATTCGGCGGAGGAACAACTGCACAAAATCTACAGCAACAGCCTTCCAGACCTACGAGCGTACGCCAGGCCAGGTCAATTCAACAACTTGGCAGAATTGATGCATTTGGCAGCCGCGTTCGAAGAACTCGAGGCCGACAGAGAGAAGTTGAGACAGTTACAACACTCCACAGCGAAGGCAAGTAGAGCCCCAAGAGAGCCACATGGATCCACCACAAAGACGTCGCTATCACCATATAGAGACCGCGCCAAGGCAAAAATGGCCACGACTTATGCGGATAGAGGATAGTGGACGGACACACGGCAAAACGTACCACGAGAGAGTCGAAACCGACACGAGATCCAGACCAACCCCGAAGACGAGACGCGACAATAGACAAACGCATATAAATAATCCAGCGATGGCTTGCAGATATTGCGGCCAGAACGGACACCGTGCGAAAGAGTGCACAAATCCTATGCTGGACTATTGTTGGATATGTGGACGAATCGGAGTTCGCACGTCAGTATGTTGTCCGTCGGGAAAAGGTCACCAGCGTCCGCCACCGAGGAGCGAGCGGGAGCCGAACAAGGGCAACCCCAAGACGCTAATAGGCAGCCTGCAGGACGAGGGAGCACAGCTGACAGCGGTCGTAGAGATCGGCAACTGCCAGCACAAGGCTACGATCGATACAGGGGCCACGAGTAGTTTCATTAGCGAGAAGCTAGCTCGTGGACTGTTCGACGTAGGCCGACGATGCGCAACCAAACGGCGAGTCCGCATGGCAGATGGCCGAAACTGCCGAGTCCGAGAACAAGTCGAGGTGAATATCAGGTTCGGAAGTAGTAGTATGGATATAACTCTACTGATACTCCCAGGAGTCATCGATGGCTTAGTTCTCGGATGGGATTTTCTGTCTGGGATGGGAACGGTTTTGGAGTGCGCAGGCCTGAGGATCAATATACCGGGAAAAAGAATTCGAGAGCGTCAGGAAGAGAGACTGTACATAGCAAAGACAGTCAAACCAACAGTAAGTGTTGCAGATACCAAATCTCGACAACCCCGGAAGGAGACATGCCGGAGAATCTCAATTGTGAGAGACACGATGGACCAAGCAAATAAAAATTGCCACTGGATCCAAAAGATGCGAACGGCCATAACGAGAAATCCAAGGAAGTTTCCAGATTACATTGACAAGTCTGGAAAACTGTACAGACACATACCTCATAGAACCGGAACAGAGGATGTAGCAGCCTGGAAATTGTGTGTGCCAATCGGGAAAAGGACACAAGTTCTAGGTGAGAGCCACAACACCGCAGGACATACGGGGAGCAGAAAAACAATAGTCCGAGTAGCAGAGCGCTACTACTGGCCAGGCTTATATAGAGACGTAAGAGCGTATGTCCAACAATGCGAAGAATGTAAGCAATATAAGGAAAGTCAATTGGCTGCAGTCGAAGCCTCGCAGGACCAGGCAAGGCACTACAACCTGCGTCGCAAGCGATGGAGCCCCAAAATCGGAGATAGGGTGTGGGTGAAGTTACACCACCTATCAAATGGAGCTGAAGGGTTCGAAGCCAAGCTAGCACCGAGATACGGAGGCCCGTACCAAATCATGGATTTCACGTCACCGGTGATCTGCAAGCTAAGGAGCTGGGCAGACAAGCGGATAAGGACGACACATGTGAGCGACTTAAAGCCACACAGCAAGGAGACTGGTGAGTCCCCAAGCCTCCAAAATTAAAGGGAGACTCCAACAAATAAAACGACAATAATAAATAAATAAATAGATATATACAACTCAACAAAAAAAAAAATAATAAGAATAACAATATAAATGTAAACACGAATTGGAGCCCGAAGGCAAGTCCAAAACAGGTGAACAGCCCTGGACGCGGCGAATGTTCACACAGCACTCAAATTGCAGTAAGAATGCAGAAATGTAGCCATGACCTACGATAACGTTCACTGAAACGGCACCCGACATAATAAACACATAATAATAAAAAAAAGAAGACGAAGAAAAGTGCAACGGCGGCACTAATCAGAACGCAAGGCAGCGGCCGTCAAGAACGTTACAACTCGTAGTACAAGCGAAAACGGACACCACCAACACTTGCACTATTGAGAGCGCAAGTGCCGGGACCACCGAAAAACGTTTGCTCAACACTTTCACGGAAAAGGCAACAACATTGTCAATACAATCACCGAAGTGGAAGTCTTCCACTTACCGAAGGAAGGGGGGAGTGTGAGGAACCATATAGCCTGACATATGCTATATGCGCCCCTCACAACAACTGCCACATACGCTATGGGCAGCCCTCGCAACGATCGCAACAAACGACATTGGATCTTACACCGCATCAGCAGATTTCGACGACGACGAAATCAACAGCAACAGCGAACAGAACCAAAAACACAAACGCCTTGGTCAGCATATACTGAAAGTGGGACAACAGTTTAGCAACCACTACCACTGGCACACATATCCACTATGGGAATGCAAGATTGCATTACCACTGGCACACATATCCACCATGGGAATGCAAGATCGCATTACCACAACCAAATGGCACACGCGCTGTTGGTCAGCATATTCGCCGTGGGAGAACAAGCTTGCATTTCAAGCAACAACCACAGCGCACGTGCCTACTTCCGCGATAGAAACCCTGACGCCGGTGAACGCTGCTCCAAATCCATCGAGAGCAGTGAACTCAGCGAATGCAGCGACCTCAGAAGACAGCGACCTTAAAATAGGTGACCGCTGCTTTATTGCAGCGATCGCAAAACGGTATTGGAAAAATACCAAAGATCACGCCACCAATGCGACCCGACCTATAAAAGAGGGCGTCGCAGATACAGAAGTCGAGCAGTGCAAAGGCGACAAGCAGAGGTAACACGTCGACCAGTGGATCGTAACAGGACGATCCACCAGCAAGGAGCTTCGAGGGAGCAGTGCAAGTCGACGAGCAGAGGCAACACGTCGACCAGTGGATCGTAACAGGACGATCCACCAGCAAGGAGCTTCGAAGGAGTCAGTCAGAGGCAGTCTGAGACTCACCGCAGTCAGTGCGAAAGCTAGGAGCGAAGACAGACAGAGAAGGTCTGATCGCCACCTAACTGGTACATGGGACGCATGGATATCAAAACGATATCCATAGGGCAGCTACCATAATAACCTAATAATAATTAAAATAAATAAAACCTTTAGTTAATATATAAAGGATACGTGGTATTAATTATCGCAGCGCAATCAAATATAAATTTGTTGCTCGAACCCATAGCTCGGCTGAGTTTTAGCCCAGCTAAAACTGGACGAACTGAAAGGTTCGTTACAAAATATAAACGTGTTGTCAATTGTCGCATCGCGACCAATTATAAATTCGTTGCACGAACCCACAGCTCGACTGAGCGTTAGCCCGGCAAAGCAAATAGGTTCGTTACATTATTAAGCAACGCAGTATATGGAAAGACGATGGAAAACGTTGAAAACGTGAAGATATTAAATTTGTGACATCGTGGGAAACCACGAACTGTGATAGGTTGGGTGCTCTTGCCCTTGTTGCAAAGACCAGTTTTCATAGTTCTGCCCAATTTTCTAAAGATTTGTATGCGATTCAAGTGTTTCGTCTATAAAATGTACAGTGACTCACAGTTCAAATCGAGCATTGTCAATGAAAAAAAGTAATTGCCTGCCATAAGCTAACCATTCATTATTTTTCAGAAATTCCAAAGACAGATGATAGGTATATATATTAACCACCAAAATTTATATATGGCCCCAATACACTGGGGTTTCCCCAACTGCTAGGTAGAATTATAAAAATGTAGCATACTTCAAGGCGTACTATTCATTTGGAACAGTATAAACAAAATAATATATTTGGCGTAAATTAACTTAAATAAGGATGTTAATACTTAGTATTATATCCTTTAGCCTTAATTACTTCCCTTAATCTATTATTCATCGAAGACACCAGCTTCCTGGTAGCTTCTGGGCTGATTCTGCTCCACTTATCCCGCAGAGCATTTTTGAGGTCTTCTTTGCTGGATATGCTGTGCTTCAGGATGTTATTTTCCAGCAGAGCCCACAAATTCTCAATGACATTTAAATCTGGAGACTGGGCCGGCGGAATTATCATGTGTGGGCAGTTCCTCATGAGCCAGGACTGTACTATCTTGGCCTTATGCTTGGGGACTGGTAGAACCGGAAAGTATCTCGGATTCCTAGCTTCTCGGCACTTTGGAGTAAATTTTCCTTTAGTATGTTGAGGTACACATTCTTGTCCATTGTTGTCTCAATGAACACCAAATTCCCGATGCCGGCTGCCGAGATACATGCCAACACCATGACACTTCCTCCGCCATGCTTGACTGTTGCATTTATGTGTTTCGGATTCAGCTCAGTATTAGGCTGTCGCCACACCAAAGTCCGTCCGTCAGAGCCATGAATGTTGAATTTGGACTCATCCGCAAATATGGCTGTGTTCCAGAACTCCAGATCCTTGTCCAAGTGGGTTTTGGCGAACGTCATACTAGTCGCTTTGTTTTTTGCGCTTATAAAGGGCTTCTTCCGTGGTACTCGGGCATTGAAGCCATGTTTGCGCAGAACCCTGCGCACAGTTTCCACACAGCACTTTTTCCCCACCTGTTGAGTCACTTTTGGAGCCGATAGCCTGGGATTTTCCCTTATTTTCCTGATGATTCTCCGCTCGTCCTGTTCGTTGAAAATCTTGGTTGGTGCCTTTCTGCCCTTGTTCTCAATCCGATTTGCGTCGACGAAGCGCCGAATGATGTAATACACAGTTGAGTTGCTCAGATTGACCATTTTAGCTATTTGGCGATGTGCATATCCGTTTTTGTGGTGTTCCAGGATGAGTTTCCGTTGTGCAATGGTAGTATGTTTGCCCATAGTCCTTGTTGGCTTGTTGCACTCGAGATGCAGGATATAACTAAACTGACTTCGAAGGATTGGTCTATTTATACCAATAATACTCAACTTTAGGTAAAAAATCCGGGTTTTATGGCACCCAGGTGTCCATAATGTACCTGGTCCAAATAAAATGTTCCCTAAAAATAGGCAACTTTTTTACATAATCCTACCTAGCAGGTGTGCAAACCCCAGTTTATTGGGGTCATATATAAATTTTGGTGGTTAATAAATATACCTACCATCTGTCTTTGGAATTTCTGAAAAATAATGAATGGTTAGCTTATGGCAGGCAATTACTTTTTTTCATTGACAATGCTCGATTTGAACTGTGAGCCACCGTATATGATAAGCATGCGCTCTTAGATTTCAATGTTTTGGAATTAAGAAAATGACAACTATATGATTTTTTTTTTGATTACATGAAATTAAAATTCTAAGAGAAAGTCTCATTCAATTATAAGGATATTGAGAATAATGGTTTCTTTAAATATATACCGGAATATGTACAGATACGTTATGCATTAAAAATGCCAAAGGAGTAAAAAAAGTTAGCTTTAGATAAGTTAACTATAAACTGTTAAAAAAAAAAATAAATAAATAAAAATAAAAAATAAATAAGATAAAATAAAATAAGTCATCTAGAAATAGCGTGTTGATGTTTAGATCTAATGTCATTAATTTTGCATACACATAAAGTAAGAAAATCAACTTTAAGTTTTAAATAAGAGAAGATGGCATTCGAACGTAATTAATTCCTTCTTTTTTTTTTTTTTTATGTAACAATTTAATTTAATATTGATCAACCTACTTAAAGGTTATAAAATATTGTTTTGAAGGTTGAATACATAATAACAGGGAATTTAAATTAATAACATAAACAAATAATTGGTTTTAACGTATTACAATATTACGTAACATCAAATGTAAGATTAAATATAACATTTTTGCTAACATTAACGAAAAATATTAACGCCCAACAGTCCAGAGGTCGCTGGTGTGGAGCCGCTTTAAGCGTCTGCGGGTTGTATTCGACCCTAGTGTCGAAGCCAATGAGTTAACATGGTTATGTAACCGGTCATTATAACGACTTGTGTGTCGGTTTATTTGGCTGAAAACTGTCGGAACACTGAAGGCGTTGTGCAGCGTCATATTGCGCACATAAGGTGGAGCTCCTGAGATATCTCTGAGCACCTTGTTCTGCAAGACTTGAATTTGGTTAACCCAAGATTTTGCCGCTGTGCCCCAAAATGGAATCCCATATGTCCATGTGGGCACGATGATGCTCCTATACACCAGCAGCTTGTTGCTCAAGCTGAGTTTGCTGGATGGCTTCAGCAACCAGTTGAGTTTCGCCCTTTTGGATCTACACACTGCTGCCGTGATCTGTATGTGTTTGCGCCAGGTAAGTTTCCTGTCCAGATACATACCCAGGTAGCGAACATGGTTCCCCTGAGATATGGTCGTGCTGTTGAGTCGGACGGTTGGACAGTTACCACTCCTGAGCGTAAAGGCAACAGTCAAGCATGGTGGAGGAAGTGACATTTCATGGGTATGTATCTCGTCAGCCGGATTCCGGAATTTTGTGATTTTTGAAACAACAATGGACAAGAATGTGAACTTCAATATACTACAGGAAAATTTACTCCAAAGTGCCGAGAAGGTAGGAATCCGACGTAATTTCCGGTTCAACCAGGACAACGATCCCAAGCATAAGGCCAAGATAGAACAGTCCTGGCTCATCAGGAACTGCCCCCACATGATAATTCCACCGGCCCAGTCTCAAGATTTAAATGTTTTTGAGAATTTGTGGGCTCTGCTGGAAAATAACATCCGGAAGCACAGAATATCCAGCAAAGAAGACCTCAAAAATGCTCTGCGGGATGAGTGGAGCAGAATCAGCCCAGAAGCTACCAGGAAGCTGGTATCTTCGATGAATAATAGGTTAAGGGAAGTTCTTAAGGCTAATGGATATCATGCTAAGTATTAACATCCTTATTTAAGTTTTTATACTCCAAATATATTATTTTATTTATACCTGGCCAAATAAAATTTCCTCTCAAAAAAGTGTACTTTTTTACATAACTCTACCTAGCGGGTGGGGAAACCCCAGTGTATTGGGGTCATATATTAATTTTGGTGGTTAATATATATACCTACCATCGGTCTTTGGAATTTCTGAAAAATAATGAATGCTTAGCTTATGGCAGGCAATTACGTTTTTTCTTTGACAATGTTCGGAATAAGGTGTCCGCCACTGTACATACATACAAACATACAAACCTACATACATACAAACATACAAGCGAAACACGCGCATCGTTTTAAACGAAATATATTGTGAGTTTAATATAAGCGAATAGAGTGAAAATTGAAATAAAATAAGAAATAAATAATCATACAAAATTAAAACTCAACTCAAACACCAGCTCAGCGGCTGGCTCAAATATAGGTGACCGCAAAAAAGCGCCTCCTCAAAACATTTGGTGACCCCGACGTGATCTTTTTTATTTTTTTATTTAATTTCGTTCATGTGTTGTGTCATGTGCAAGTGAAAGGTTATTAACTATTGTGCTAATAACTAATCTAAGCGTCTTCTGCATATTCCGATGCAAAGACCAACATACACTCCCGCGCGCACACACACATACATACATAATTTCGTTCATGTGTTGTGTCATGTGCAAGTGAAAGATAATTAACAATTCGGTTAATAATAAATCTAAGCGTCTTCTGCATAATTCGATGCAAAGACCAACAAACACGCTCGCACGCACACACACATACATACATTCAGTTTCACTCTCAGTGAAGTGCAAGTGAAAGATTATTAACCATCGTGCTTAATAATCAATCTAAGCGTCTTCTGCATAGTTCGATGCAAAGACCATCAAATACGCTCGCACACATACACACATTCGCACATTTTCGCTTTCGTTTTCATTACGCGCGTGTACCTTTTTTTTGTCTCCGTTGCCCGCTCACATTCTTGCATTCGCATATGCTCGTAAGTGGTACAGTTGACCAACAAATCATTAGTTGCGCTGTGCAAGAACTCTCGTTAACGCACCGGGCAATCAGCGGTCAACCGGTACTTGCCGTTAACTTTGTTTGCTTTTCGTTCTTCCGTTGTTCGCATAACAACAACATACATTTAAATCTACGCACATATTTGACAGTGCTGATCGAGTGAGTCAATCGGGACTATCAATTGAAATGGCCAACGAATCAAATTCTAATGCGGCTCTGCCCTCTAACGTTGACTTCTACAAAGCAAAGGCAGAATCAGTATTTCGGCAACTCAAAGCATTTAACGAGTTTTTAACCAGTGAGCAGCTGATGCGCTTCAATGAAGCTGAGTTGCAGGCCAGACTGGATTTAAGCAGCGAAATGCGCCTTAGCTTTGATGCTTCACAATCCAATCTTGAGAAGCTTGATCTTACGGAGCTGTCCACGGACGCAAGATGGCAATTTGACCAAGTCAGCTGCGAGGTGACATCCAAGCTCACTGGCGAGGAAATAACGAAAGTGGAGAAGTTTCAACATCTTCGATCATGCCTAGCTGGACCTGCGTGGGAAGCGATTCGCGCTTTTGAACCAACGGAGGACAATTACGACAAAGCCATGGAATTGTTGATAAATCGTTTTGATAATAAATTGTTGCATTTTCAGGCACACATCCGTTCCATATTCAGGCTCTCAGGTGTGGACAAGGGGTCGGCAAGCAGTCTGCGTCAATTGAGTGACAGCATCAATTCACATCTGCGCGCATTGCACGCAGTGGCATCTGCTGACGCCGTTGCAGATGGTTTGCTGATTCACCTGATCACATCCAAATTGGATCAAACCACGCAGGAGAAGTGGGAGGAATCACTGCCCCTGAAAGGGCTACCAAAATGGACCGACATGGCTACATTCTTGGAAAGAAGATGCCGCATGATGGAAAATTTAGAATTTGCCACGGCAACGCACACACCTGGCAAGCATGTGGGAAAATCGTATGTACAGAACCGCAATACACTAATTGTCAACAGTGCTCAATCTTGTGTCTTTTGCGAATCTGCTGATCATGATTTATTAAAATGTACACGATTCACAAATTTAACTCCCACCATTCGCTACAGGGAAGCTAAAAGGCTGCACCTCTGCATTAACTGCCTTCGCAAAGGGCATAGTCCACAGCAATGCAAATCTGGTCACTGCAAACATTGCTAGCAGAAGCACCACTCATTGCTACATATGGACACAAGTTCTTCTCAGCTGCCCGACACAACGCGTGCTCAAGGCGCATCACTTGTTTCCCTATCCACATCGCCACCCGGAACCCTGAAACACCACGAGAACGATTACGTGCTGCTCGCAACGGCCATCATACTTGTCAGAAATCGATCTGGCACCTTCGTACCTTGCAGAGCGCTGCTGGACTCAGCATCACCACTCGTCTCGTCAACCAGCTTCAGTTGGAACCACGCCGCTCGAATATGGTGGTATCAGGCATAGGCGAATCCTCTCTCTCGCTCAACAAAGCAGCTGACATCGTTGCGCAATCAGCTACTGGCTCCTATCAAGGATCATTTTCTGCAGTCGTAACCCAAAAGATAACTGATTATCAGCCTCACTTCGACATAAATATCACCGGATGGAAAATACCCAGCAACTGCCATCTCGCCGACCCACTATTCTACAAAGGTCAAAGGATCGATATGCTGATTGGCGCTGGCATATTTTTCGACTTGCTTTGCGTTGGGCAAATTCGACTGGCAAATCAGAAGACCAAACTAGGCTGGATAGTTTCTCGAGGCCGTGCTATTCCCAAACACTCATCTCTAGCGGCAGCGAGCAAGCATGCGGAATCGGAACCGTTGTTCGATCTAGTCAAGCAGTTCTGGGAAATAGACAATAATTGCGGCACTGCAGATATGCCGTCGGATGAGGACACAATTTGTGAGCAACTATTTCTCCGCAATTATTCGCGTCTTGAATCAGGCGAGTACACAGTTCGGCTCCCAGCCAAGGATCCCTTCGATGCGCTTGGGGATTCATACAACAGTGCCCTACGTCGATTCAATGCACTCGAATCGAAATTGTCCAAAAACGCATCTCTAAAGTCGCAGTACGTTGCATTCATGAAGGAATACTGTTTGTGTGTAAGGGTAGTATTCAGCACATGAACTGACTACTAAGAGCGTCGCAACTAGCACTTGTAACTAGGTGGACTACGGAGAGTGAAATCCTTCGATGCGCACAGTAAGTGCGATGGTAGAAATCAAAACAACGGAGTTGACGATTAGATTCGAACTGATTTGCTCTAATGAGCATGGCTTTATTTATACCAAATTCTTAACTCTAAATTACATTATTTGACAGTTTTTGTGTGTCGCGTGCATGAAGTGCAGCGATCGCAATTCCCAAGCTCCTACTCTCTAGTGTGGCAGTTGTTATGTTTCCGCTGAGGGCAGCAATCCTAATATGGGTTAACCAAGTGGTGGAGTTCGCTGACGTAGGCACGTGCTGGTTGTGATATGAGCTTATTGTCCCACGGTGGGCTTCTTCTATAATATGCTGACCAAAGGTAAGTGTGCCCTTGGTTCTGATCGCTGCTTGGCATTGATTTTGTTGTTGACGAAATGCTAGTCAGCGTTTGCAATATGAGGCGGGCGCTGACCTACTGCGGTTGAGTGCAGTGTTTGCAATATTATTTGTTGATATTTACTTATTTAGCTGTATGTCTGCGCAAACTGCAGCGCACGTACAAATAGCTTATTATTTAATTATATGAGCCTAAACATTCTCCCGGCCGTTGAATCGGTGAATCAACAATCATCCAGATTCAGTGTGAATCTTCTTGGGGCTGCTGATGGCATGGGTATAGCGGCGAATTCATTCCTTGTAGGTGTTGGTTGCCAGGTCCAAAAACGTTGCTTTCGTAATGCATAGGCAAGTAGCACAAGGACGGATATGACCAAACCAGCATAAGCGACGATATGATGATGTACTGAAACTATTTGTTCGGGCAGCTCTTGTTTGTTGAGTGTGTTCAATTTTAGCTGCAGATCATCCAGATCCGTATCGCCTTGTATCTTGTTCTCTGATACGTTGAATTTCGTTGAAAGTCCTTTGGTGTTTGGCTCGATTAGGTTGCCAAAATGAGCATAACCTGTTTCCACTTGACTTGTAATGACGTTGAAAGTACTGATGCTAATTTCTGAGTTGCGTGCAGTACAGCCTGATGACAGCGATAGGAGTCCCGTGCCCTTCAGTTCTATAGTAGACGGAGTTTCATTGCATACGGCTTTTAGTTCCATTGCCGAATGCGTTGCAAAGATCCAATTATTGGGACGGTGTGTTTTTGACCATACCATATTGGTTGTTCTATGAGTCACTTGACACGTTGTTGGTGTTTTGTTGTTATAAAGTTGAAACTCACACCGATTGTTAACGTTGAACATAGCTTGATGGTCAAAGCATATGTATTCTTCATTCGATAATGTTCTACAGCGTTGTAGATCGTCTATTGTGAGTCCCATGAATTGATCTCTGTGGTTGTTCACAGCTATAATAGGTGTCTTGAGCTCAAATAATCGCCAGCTTGTAGAGTCCCACATTGGAATCGGCACAATATTAAAAAGTTCTAATATTGATGTTGATACTATTGGTAGTTTGATTCTAAATAGTACATGATTGTCGGTGACTGTGCCTTCTGCTCGCATAATGCTGTACAGGTGCATCACGTTAGATGATGGCACTGGTGGCATTTGATCTGGCGGCAAATGATCCCGTATTTGATCCAATTGCTCCCTTAATTGATCGGGCGAAATTATTATTGGGCTTATTGTATGGTGGCGAATTCCAGTAAGTACGTCCACTATTTCTGATTGCATGCGTTGAAGGCTGGCTGCTAACAGTGTTAATTGAACTGTTAATTCCAGGTAAGCCTCCGTGAGACGTGCACTAGTGTTTTTTCCTCTGTTCTGACTGATGATATCGACTTGCTGTTCAAGTAGTCTTAGTCGATTGTCAGATGCGGATCTTGCCTTCTTGACGATGTTAATTGTTGAGTCAAGTATTGAAGTTTGATTCTTCAGTAATGTCCGTAAGAAGTCTTCATTGGTTGTTACCTCTTCGATCACTTTGGTCATTCCATTGGCATAATCCGAGTCTAGTACTCCGAATAGACTGTGTGCAATGTTGCCCACTGCATCAAATGGGGACCGGCGGTTTCGTCTACGTTGCATAAGTGAATTTGTCATTTGTAATTCATCATACACGTGACGAAAGTGCTGGTGTATGGAGTCATATGGACATACATGACCTATATTTGATTCTATGCATGTATTGTTGAATTCCTGTATGCCTGTCTTAAATATTTTCATGTCGTGCCAGTATGATTCCAATTCATAGTATATTACTATGGTCCAGTCGGAAACTGCTCTCTTAGTTGTTCCGATTTTCTCATAGTAGATTCCAGGCTTTGTGTCGAATCGTGTGACAGCTATTGGATCTGTCAGTACCAAGGGTAGCATCAAAAGCAGGAGTAGCAAAGATGAGGTTATGTTTGGTGACATTAGCCGTTTTCGTTGAGTGGGTGGCGCATCGTGTATGTCCTCGGTTTCTGAGATGGGGCGTTTTTTGGCCATGTCTTCTGGGAATAATGGCGCAAGCCTGGTTATGGGGCGCTTGTAGATGCCTGAGGCGGTTTTGACGTCAACCACTCGAATGTGATTATCCTGGCCTGGGTATGTGCGTACAATGCGTCCCATTGGCCAACTCATCACAGGTATGTTGTCTTCCTTGACTAAAACGAGCATGCCTTCCTTTACATTGGAGTTAACGGCCTTCCACTTATGTCTGGCTTGCAATTCTTGTAAATACTCCTGTGACCATTGCTTCCAAAATCCTTGCTTGAGTCTGGATACTAGTTCCCACCGTTTTAGTAAGGATTTTTCATTGCGGTCTGTGTTGACATCGGGGGGAGCAGTCAGCGTTTCACCAATCAAAAAATGTGCTGGGGTGAGGGCTGTGTTGTCCGTCGGATCATTTGACATTGGTGTAATTGGGCGAGAGTTTAGGATCGCTTCAATTTCGATGATCACCGTGTTTAGTTCTTCAAATGTTAGAGATGCGGTATTTGTCGTAGTAACCAGAAGTCGTTTTGCAGATTTTACCGCAGCTTCCCATAGGCCTCCAAATGATGGCGCTCGTGGCGGTATGAATTTGAAGGCAACTTGTTTTTTGGTGCAGTGATTGATGATCTCTGCTTGCGCCTTCTCACCAAATATTGACCCTCCTAATTCCTTTAGTTGGTTGTGGCTTGCTCCAATCTGCCTCCAACTCGCATGAGTCCATCTGACCCTTGTATTGGTGAGAGTGATGAGATGGGACTCCTTTTGTCCACTGTGTTGTGGCGCTTCAAATCTTTTAGTTCAGCTGAAAATTCAGCTTACTGTATTGTTTGTAGAATTATATTACGAGCATGGTCTAGTTCCATTTTACACAGCGTGGTCGTTGCTGATCTGTATCGCGTGTAGCAGAATCGCAACATGTAAGCCACAATGCGTTGTAACTTGACAAATGAGTTGCTGTGTCGACAGGTATACAACTCTTCGCCTATTGCTGATTGAGTTGCAGCTAGGCTTATATGATTAGTTTTCCTTTCCAGGTTGCTCGGAGAGATGATGGGGAATCGGTTTTTTGTAGTCTCCAACGAGGGCCCCAGGGCTGAAGAATGTTCAGCAAACGGCAATTTTACTATGAATTTCTCATCTGCTGCAGTCTGCAAGTTCTCTATGCGATGGCTCTCGTCCTCCTTTTCCATTGGTGTACGATGCCTTTCTGATGTTTCCAAATTGTCAATGGTCCAGACTCGCTCCATTAGGGTATTCGTTTCTTCTCCCCTAGGTACTGCACACGTGGCTACTGACATCTTTGTATTTTTTATTTTTCCCGCCACAACCCATCCCAACTTGGTCTTTTGCATGATTGGACTAGAGGGTATTTTGTATTGTTGTGGGAGCAATAGTGCATAATAGTGTTCTGCACCGATAAGCATGTCGATTTTGCCAGGTTTATTGAACTGGGGATCTGCCAACGGTAGAGTAACTGGCATGTTCCAATCTTTGTCATTTATACTTTGGACTGGCTGATCCGAAATAATGTGCGGTAGAATAACTGTTTCAATCCGCATTGTAAAGTCATTGTGTAATGACTTTACCAACAGATTTGCTCGAGCTCTGCTTTTTTTGTTGTCCACCGATGCCTTCAATTCGTAATGTGGAATCGTGTCGGTTTATTGATAGTAAAGAGGCGAGTCGTTCTGATATCACGTTGATCTGAGATCCAGAATCCAGCAAAGCCTTGAACGTGGCTTGTTGTCCATTATTGCCTTGGACTATTACTTTTGCTGTTGCAAGTAGGTTCATATTCTTGCTACTTGCTGATGCTATAATTGGATTTTGTTGCTCCATTGAGGAGTTTTCCAAATGCAGCAGCGTATTGTGTCTTTTTTGGCACTTGATGCATTTAAAGGGACTTGGGCAAACCTTTGCCATGTGATCTCCATTGAGGCAGTGGACGCATAGCCTTTGTCGTTGAATCCAATTCAATCTCTCGTTGGCTGTCTTTGCACGGAAATCGCCACACCGAGATATAAGATGATCGGACTTCTTGCAGTAGATACAATTCTTCCTTGCAGTTGTGGAGGATGCACACGATGCTCCCGTCGAGTGATTTTTCACATGGCTGTGTGTTTTGCTGCCGCTAGCTAAAACGCGAACTCTTTGTTCAAGAAACTGGAGCATGGTGTCCAGTTTCTGTATTTGCTTCGAGTTGCTTATTGATTGCTCGTACAGCGTTTTATTTGTGCTGTCGAGCTTATTTCTTATGACCTCTATTAGAATTGGGTCCCACGATGCGATGTCTAGTCCGAGTCCCTTGAGAGATGCAAGGGACTCCACAGTGACTATGTAAAGCTCCTTTAGCGATTTTACATTGTCGTTAATGGCTTGTTGCATTAGGAATCGGTTCAACACCGTTGATGCTATGTCTCTTGGATTGTCGTATGCGTCAACCAAGATGTTCCATGCGTGAAGGTAGTTGTCCTCTTTTAAGTCGATTTGGCGTATTAGTCTTTCAGCCTCACCGATCACGCTGGTTTTTAAATACCACATTTTTCGAATTGTGGGCATGTTGGTATTATGTACCATGGACATAAACATATCAAAGAATTGTGTCCATTTTAGTATATCACCTGTTGTCTGAAGAACTAGTGGGATGGTTCGGATGGGGCTGAGCTGAGGCCACCAGGCGGGTCGCAGGTTGCGGACAGCGAACGGCCTCCCTTTAGGGAGGTTAGCTGCGAATAGCGGGCGAATGACCGTGAATAAGCAGTCCCGGACAAACAGCGGGCACGATTATTATTAACCGTGTCGACAGTGCGCTTGTGTTGCCGCCTCTTAAAACATAGCCTCACACAACTCCCCAATCCCCCAACACTACTACCTGCCCCCATCCTACCCTCACACATCTCACTCCGGGTCGAACTAAGGTGTAAATCGAACCGTGCCGAGAGTTAACTTGGCTGGGGGCCCGGATTATCAAATAGCCCAGTTCTTAACGGTGGGCTCAGGCAGATGGCGACCGCCTGTTCTAATTAGCCTTACCTGGGTATCGCAGATCTCTGCCCGGGTGGACTCTACTTTCTCTGCAATTCGTGGGAACAACATGAATAGAAAATCAGACTTAAAAATCCCGCAGGATCTCACTGCAACCGAAGTCGAGAGACTGATGGAGGACCGAGCCCTGAACGGGGGGAGGTCCTCATTTGTGGCAACATCTCCACAACCCACTCCAACACCAAGGAGGATGCCCTCTGCACAGCAGGGGCACAATCAGCAGGCAACCGCCTTGCGAAAAGAAGGTGGGGTCGAAATACCTCGACCACCACACCCAACAGCGGCATACAGGCCGAAAAAGAAGGGAGAATTCCTCCCACCGAGGGGCCAACCTGGAGGGCGGGACGACCCAAACCGCAAAAATCTGAGCGGGGCAGGGGTCAAATGGTACCTGAGATTCCTCCAACAAGGGATGGCCCCGGATGACGCCCTCAAAAAGGCAAAAGAGCCAAAGGATACGAGTGCGGCACCAGCCCCCAAAAGAACCAGCAGTGCTCTGACACCGCCGATGACCACCCCAAAAAGGTGGTGCCCGACGGGCAAGAGCGCCGCCCATGGTTCAACGGGGGCTCGAGCGCCGACTAGCAGAGGTCAGGAGGAACTGGACATGCGCCCGAGCACATCAAGTGCAGCGGCTAACAAGTCCAGCTCAGCCAGACCAGTTGGGCCACGCATTTCATATGCGGCGGCAGCCAAGACGGTCAGGGTGGCGATATTGCCTGAGGGTTACCCTCAGGTAATGCTCAGCCACAATGACCTATCTACGCTGGAGGAGATCATCATAGATGACCTCATTGAAGAATACGGTGGTGGTGACACCGAGATTTCATTCGAGGGCATTCATTTCAGGATCGGCTACCTGCTGATCGAAGGCTCAAATGAATGCTCAGTCAAATGGCTAGTAGATAAGGTGCCACGGCTGCGGTCATGGAAGGGGGTGACCCTAGAATGCAAGGTAGGAGGCGATATACCGTCGCCCCACTGCATCACCTTGTACTGTCCAAGAAGTAAAGATCGGTCTACCGAGTCCCTGTTGCCCCTTATCGGGGTTCAGAACGGGATGGACATCTCATCTTGGAAGGTGATCACTAGGAGGAACGAAGGGGAAGGAGCACTCCTAGTGATTGGAATTGATGAGATTGCCAAGAGGAAGATCGTCGACAGAGGACATCAGATACACTTCCGATACGGGTACATCCCCGTAAGTGGACTGAAAAAGAAGGCTGGGGGAAATACGCAGCCCACCCCAACACAAGAGAAAGAAGCGGAGGTGCACCCATCGAACGGATCGAGCAATCAGCCGTCCATCATCATCGACCTGTCAGAAGACCTGGCGGAAGATGAGGACCTGGCGGATATGACGCTCGGCCCCGACGAACTGGGTGAAGCTGAGGACGGGGACGCAATGATGTCCTCGCAAGAGCTGAAAGAGGAGCTCGGAGAAGAGGAAGGAGCTGACGTTACATTGACGGACAGCGGTGATGGGTGCAGCTCTGGGCCCCAACCACCATGTAAGCAGGAGACCCTCCTCCAGTAGATGACGGGAGTCAACACAACGGGCCTAGCCCAGGTAAACATCCACCGTGCCAAGGCAGCCTCGGCTGTCCTTGCGAGGATGTTTACCAAATGGCATCTTGGGCTAGCCCTGGTGCAGGAGCCATGGGTGAACAATGGCATTAAGGGCCTGTTCACGGCAAGCACCAAGGTAATATGGGATCAAAGACACCCAACGCCGAGGGCATGCATTATGGTAAGGAAAGAAATTAACTTTACTATCCTTTCAGAATTTTTGACGAGGGACTGCGTTCCCACAGTAATACAGGACAAGGGAAATGCCACCCCCCTGGTGATAGCATCGGCCTACTTCGCAGGAGATGAAGTCTGCCCACCGGCGGAAGTGGCGGGGCTGGTGGAATACTGCCGAAAGATGAAGACGCCGATGATCATCGGATGCGATGCCAACGCGCACCACACCATATGGGGCAGCAGCGACACCAACACGAGAGGTGAGTGCCTCACAGATTTTATATGTAGATATAATCTAGAACTTGCCAATGTCGGGTCTACACCGACATTTGTAACCAGAATCAGAGAGGAGGTGCTAGACATCACCCTCATCAGTCGGTCCCTTCAGCCTCATCTTAGGGACTGGCATGTGTCTCAGCAAGAATCTATGTCTGATCATAGAATCATTCTCTTTCGCATAGAATTAAACACGGGTAGCAGCGTACCGTGTCGTAACCCCAGGAAAACGAACTGGGAAGGGTTCAGGTCAGCTCTAGAGCTAAACCCCAGTAGTATATCAAACATACCTAGAAGTCCACTCGAACTAGAGTGGGCTGCAGAAAATCTCAACAAAAGCATAATTTGCGCTTTTGAGGAGAATTGCACAGTAGGGAAGAAATTCAAAGAAAAAGACGCCCCTTGGTGGAGCGAGAGCCTGGAAAGGCTGCGCCGCACCACACGCCACCTCTTCAACAAAGCGAAGAGAGACGGCACATGGGAAAGATATCGCGAGAGCCTGACATCCTACAACAAGGAAATAAGGAAGGCCAAACGAGCTAATTATAGGAACTTCTGCGAAAGCATAGGAAGTACCAGCGAAGGCGCCAGGCTCCATAGATTGTTATCTAAGCGGACGCCTGACGCAAACGTAGCATTGAAGCGTAAAGACAACTCCTATACAAGCAACAATGCACAAAAACTGAAACTGCTCTTCGAGACGCACTTTCCAGGCAGCATACCGATGCAGGAAAGTACCATCGAAATGACAGACAGCAGAGTTAGAACATCTGCTAACGAATGGGCGTACGCCAAGTCAACGGTCACTCCGGAGAGACTAGAATGGGCAATTGGAACTTTCCAACCCTTCAAATCTCCTGGACTGGACGGAATATCACCAGCTTTCCTCCAGCAGGGCCGAGAGATACTCCTCTCACCTGTCAGGAAAGTACTCATTAGTAGCCTAGCCCTCGGGTATATACCGAGAGCATGGAGTAGCGCTAGGGTGGTCTTCATCCCCAAGGCAGGGAAGAAAGACATCACCAACCCAAAGTCCTTCAGACCCATTAGCTTGACATCGTTTTTACTGAAAACGTCGGAAAAGCTAGTGGACTATAAAATTAGAAGTACTCTGCTAAGGCAAAGCCCGCTGCACTCAACGAAGCATGCATACAGAGCAGGCAGGTCCACAGACACTGCGCTCTATCAATTGCGACGCACCTTGAATGCGGCAATAGAAAACAAGGAAGTAGCATTGTGCGCCTTTCTAGACATAGAAGGCGCCTTTGACAATACATCTCATGGGGCGATTGAAGCAGCCCTCTATAGGAGGGGCCTGGACTCCATCACCAGCAGATGGATACGTGCTTTGCTGGAGTCCAGACAGGCCACGACATCAACGCATGATGTCACTGTAACAGTCTTAACGACTAAAGGCTGCCCCCAAGGGGGAGTACTGTCTCCGCTGCTCTGGAGTCTGTTAGTGGATGAACTACTTAACAGACTTACTACCAGAGGCATCCAATGTCAAGGTTATGCTGATGACATTGTCATCATGGCGCGAGGCAGATTTGAAGAAACACTCTGTGACATAGTCCAGTTAGGGTTACAAATAACGAGTGATTGGTGCGGGGAGGCTGGACTCAGCCTGAATCCCACAAAAACAATTATCGTCCCCTTTACTAGACGATACAAATTGCAGAGGATAAGACAGATAAGGCTATCAGGTAGCCTAGTAGAAACAAGTAAAGAGGTAAAATACCTCGGAGTCACATTTGACAGTAAGCTAAACTTTGGTACCCATGTAGAAAACACTGTATCAAAGTGCTCCAGGGCGCTTTATACATGTCGCAGCATAGCCGGCAAATCATGGGGCACATCACCAAAGATAATAAGATGGCTATACCTAATGGTAGTAAGGCCCATGCTAACCTATGAGGCAATAGCATGGGGGGACAGGGTGCGGCTAACAACCGTGCAGAAACAGTTACAAAAACTGCAAAGAATGGCCTGTGTATGTATGACAGGGGCAATGCGCACTTGCTCTACAATGGCCCTGGAAGTCTTAATGGAGCTCACTCCGCTCCACCACACCATAAGGCTCCAACAGAAAGCAACGCTCTTAAGGATGTCAGCTGAAGGAGTTGGGGGCAATCACATCCTAAGCCACAAAGATGCCCAACTCCTAGCAGATGAACTTCCCCTGATTATGCAACCCAGGGACGAAATGACGGCCGAATATTTAATCGAACGAAATTTCAAGGTTCACATGAGCAGCAAAAGGGAATGGACAACACTAAACGAAGTCCACCCTATGAAACCGCACACCATAAAATGGTACACCGACGGATCACTCACCACACATGGAACAGGCCTTGGGGTGGTGGGTCCCCGTGTATCACACTATGAGTCCCTTGGGAAGCACACCAGCATATTTCAAGCAGAGGTGTGTGCGATAGGAAGATGTGCGGAATTTAACTTAAAACGACACTATCGGAATGCGGATATATCCATTCTCTCCGATAGTCAAGCAGCAATAAATGCTCTAAATGGGACGAAAATAACATCCAAAATAGTCCACGAAGTAAGATCCAAGCTTGACCAACTCGGGAAACATAATAGGCTCACCCTAAGATGGGTTCCGGGTCACAGGGACATAGCGGGGAACGAAGAAGCTGACAAGCAAGCAAAAATTGGGGCAGAAAGACCCATGATAGGATCTGAACCGTATTGTGGCATAGGAAGACACACAATACGGCTATATATCAGGGATGAAGAGAGACTGATGCGAGAACGGAGCTGGGCTGAAACACCAGGACTCCGACAAGCCAGAAGTCTCCTAGGTGGATATAATCTAAAGCGATTTAAGCTAATGATATCCATGGGGAAGAATAGACTCAGAATACTCACAGGCCTATTAACAGGACACTGTAGACTGAGAAGTCACCTAACCAAATTAGGTATTTATAGTAGCAACACATGCAGAATGCGTCGCCTTAACTAGGAAAAGATGCAGCATCCTAGGGCAACATATCATGAGGCCCAAGGAAATGGAAACCATCAACCCAACAAAGATTCTAGCTTTCGTGCAGGAGTTGGGATTGATGGAAGAGCTGTAGGCTCAGTAAGGGGGCACAATAGACCTTATAGGTCGCAGTGCTATATATCCCCAATTATAATAATAATAATAATAGTATATCCCCATCAAATTTGGGGATGGTTATGCGAGGCAAGTTTATGTCATTGGTGCACTGGCTATTGTTTCTTGAAGCTAGTGCCCTTTGTACATCTTCTTCTGCCTGTAGATACTCCTTTGTATCATATCCATTTTCTTCTGGGCTGTCCACTTCTTCATATAGTCGAAAATGGATTTCTTGGATTTGAGCCCATAGATTCTTTATGAGCTCTAGTGATGTGTGCTCAATAGGGGTGCCTTGGTGCAATGTGCGATGCAGTGATGCGATCATTGCACTTTGTCGCCGGCACAATGCAATCACCTTGACTTCTAAGGTGGATTGCTGACGCTGTCCAGACGAGGGCCCCAGGGATTGGTCATCAAGCAACTCTTCGATGGTTGCTTTTTCTGATGCCATTTTTACTGATGTTTGTCGCTTGGTGGACTTTTACAGATATGTATTCGTATATCTGTTTCTTAATCAGTTTGTTGTTGGTGCTATGGTCGTTTATCAACGAGAGCACGCTTTGTCCAGATAGGTCGCCTGGTTGACAACTTCAGTTGGTCTCGCTAACACAGATATTGTGAACTGTGAATGGAGGTTGCCGGTGTTAGTAATGCCGTGATTGCGGGCACACTTTTCTCCTGATGTGTCGCCTGGTTGACAACTTCAGGTGGTCTCGCTAACTCAGATATTGTGAACCGGGGTAGGAGATTGTAGGTATCCTTGATTGTCGCCTTGTTGACAACTTCAAATGTGGATTGTTGGAGGTTGGTTATCCTTTTGTCGCCTCGTTGACAACTTCAGGTTCCAACCGTCGGGGTCACCAAAATGTATGACCATCCGCGTTGGGATCAGCAAAGTATCCTTTGGTCGCCTAGTTGACCACTTCAGATTCCGAACGTCGGGATCACCACACTGTATGACCATCCGCGTTGGGATCAGCAAAATATCCTTTGATTGTCGCCTTGTTGGCAACCTCAAATATGGATTTTTGGAGGTTGAGTGTCCTTTGTCGCCTCGTTGACAACTTCAGGACTCACTCACGTTACCCTTGGTACCGACAATTTCAGTATGGGTTTTTTGGAGGTTGGTTATCCTTTGGTCGCCTTGTTGACAACTTCAGGATCCAACCGTCGGGGTTCATCAGAATGATTACCATCAAAATGATTAACCATCACGTCGGGGTCACCAAAATGTTTGTGTGTAAGGGTAGTATTCAGCACATGAACTGACTACTAAGAGCGTCGCAACTAGCACTTGTAACTAGGTGGACTACGGAGAGTGAAATCCTTCAATGCGCACAGTAAGTGCGATGGTAGAAATCAAAACAACGGAGTTGACGATTAGATTCGAACTGATTTGCTCTAATGAGCATGGCTTTATTTATACCAAATTCTTAATCGTCAAATTCCTTTGATCAGCGCTTAATGAAACCCAGGTCCCCAAAGGCTCGATTAACAGAGGAAGAAACATGCTTGTCGAACTTAAGCGTGGGATCTAAAAGTATTGCCAAATCATCAACACATTCAACGCGTTTTAGTGTCTTGCCATGAAGAAAATATGTATTTAAATAGGGCAATCGCCTATAAAAACACATAAATTGGCATTTTTCACAATTTAGATTTAACAAATTTACACGACACCTGGATTCAAAACTATCCAAGTCAGCCTGAAGCCTCTGTCCAGCAAACGAGTCGGTAGACGACAGACACAGTTTTACATAATCGGCATACAATAGTGCCCGAGAATGACTTATAAGGGCCAAGGTGACTTCTTTGTGGTACTCCGGAAGTAACCCGAACAGACTTTGAGATAGAACCTCTAAAGTAAACTTTCTGTGTCCTGCGTGTTAAGTAGTTTGTTATCCAACAAATTAAGTTATTTGGGAATCCCAGAAGATTAAGTTTGTGAATAAGCAATGAATGATTAACGAAATCAAATGCTTTACTAAAGTCAGTGTAAACAACCTCCGTTTGCATCTTGGTTTGAAACCCATTAGTAACAAAAGAAGTGAATTCTAATAAGTTAGTGGTGATAGATCTATATTTCATAAACCCATGCTGGCAGGGAGAAATTATGGATCTGCAAAGATGTTGTAGTTGAGAATTTACCAATTCCTCAAAAATCTTAGGAACAGCGGACAGCTTAGATATACTTCTATAATTTTGAACATTTGATTGTTTCGTTTTTTAAGGAGAGGAATAATATATGATTCTTTCCAAATGTCTGGAAAGAGCATAACTCCACAGATAATTCAAAAAGTTTAAACAAAGGCTTCAAAAGAACATCAGCGCAATACCTAAGCACACAGCCAGGTACACCATCAGGTCCCAGTAAAAATACCGGCTTAATGACATTTAATTCATTAAGTAAAGATTTCTCCGTTATCAAAGGACCAAAAATGCAATTGAGCCACTAACCAGGTAAGGATAAGGCAAAACCAATTGATGATTATGGGAACTACATGTAGTTTGAAAAAATTAGGCAAATAAATCGGCAATGGCCAGATCTGAGTCTGCATTCTTGTTTTCAAAAAATACGGTAGCAGGAAGTATTCTTGGGCCTCTCTTAGCATTAACAAAATCACAAAAACGTTTAGGATCCCGCTGAAACTGTAAACTACAGCTTCTTAGGTAATCCTTATAACATTTGTTATTCATAGCCGCGAACTTGGAAGAGCCAAGGAAGAGCCAGTTTCCCTGAATTTCTTATACATTCTTGACTCATTATTCTTTAACCTGATCAACTCCCGCGTAAACCACAAAGGTTTGGTAGACCTACATGGCTCACGAACAGGAACACACAAGTCAAACAAACCGTCCAACGTATTATAAAAGACCCCGATTGCAACATCCATGTCAGCACAATTATAAAGCCGGGACCAGTCAGTCTGCGATAAGAGACGATTTAACATAGCAAAGTCGGTTTTCCGAAATTGACGAACTCGCCCTGAAAGCTTGTTATCCTGACTAGGTACCGTAGTAGGCAATTCAAACAACACCTCCAACGTTGGGTGATAGGGATCTTCAGGATAGGATATGGGTTCAGAACGGGAGACAGAAAAGAAGGAGGGATCCGTGACAAAAATCAGATCAAGCATCTTATTTAACGAATTCGGGATAGCATTGATTTGACACAATGATATCCCAAATAAGCCCTCCAAAAACTCACTCTGAGTCGTGGAAAAAGCGTCCATGTAGTTCCAGTGAGATTAAATCACCAAGTACTACTACTTTCACGATCAGAAAGCTGTGAATACACCGAAAGAATAGCAGCTAAATGGGAAGAATACAAAGAACTATCTGATGAAGGAAAAATGTAAGAAAAGGTTATAAAAATACCAATACCATTAATATGTAATATAACAGCAATAAACTCTATTTCCATAGAAACATCTGCCATTACTATCTCCGAAGATAAATCTACGTTGATAGCAATAAGTACACCCCACCACGCCAGGGAGTCCGATCTTTTCTATAGATAGAGAATCCACTAGAAAGAATTTCGGAATCTAGGATGTCGGGCCTTAACCACGTTTCAGTAAAGGCCACGACATTTAAAATAAAGGAAAAACTATTAAGGTATAGATTTGAAAGCTTACTACAGATACCTCTTGCATTTTGATAGGCAAGTAAGAGAGTTAGTTTCTTGTACTACCAGGTACAGCAAGAGGTTTACTTGCACTAGCAGTAGAAGGAAGTACGGCAATCGGGGACCGATTATTCTTTTTTGTAAATTCTTTTACAATTACATGGTCCGGCCAGAACTCTTCTTCCCCAGATGGTGCTAAAGTATTCTGCCGCAACATTTATTTTAAACGACAAATCTGGCAAATGGGTTTTTACTTTGAAATTGGTCTTCAAATAAGAGACACGTACTCAAGGAGATTCCCAAGGACCATTTGAAATCGAGTAACCATCAGTATCCGCAAGCGTGAACTGAAGAGCAGTACCTTTCCAATCGCGAAATCCTTTCGCAGATTGCAAAACTATTTGATGTCAATTTTCATTCAGGAAATCTGTCTCCACGTCCCCCTGCAAGTGTTCAGTACCACACTATCTTCTTTATGTACGCATAGAAGAGTTTAGTCAAGTTTACATTCACCTTCTATATCCAAAACCAGAGTGGATCCATTTAAAGCATTACCAACGTTACCAAGACTAGAATTGTGCGGAGCTTTGTCCAAATCACGACTTCGACAACTTCACAATAACAAACTTGTATCGTACTTTTGGACAGAATCCACAAAGTCTTGTATGGCTCAATAAGCCATCATACACATAATGCAATCAACTTATATACGTCAGTTCAGAATTCAATCTTGTATATTTGGTTAGCAGAGGGGAGCTATGGTGGGAAGTGCCTGAATGGTTACAACTTTCAGAAATCCAATGGCCCTCCTCTCACATTTCATCCCTGGAAAAATATACTATTCAAATGTAGTCAAGGTTTGTCAATCCTTTGTAATTCTTGTACGATTTTCCGACTTTAATCGAGCGCTACGTGTCGTTGCGTATATATTTCGCTGCTTCATTTTTCTGACGATATCACCAGCAATGAGCTCGCCGATGTTCAAGATGTCCTCATTAAAAACCTTTTAATTGTAACGAACCTCGTTGGCTTTGCCGGGCTAACGCTCAGTCGAGCTGTGAGTTCGCGCAACAAATTTATAGAATTGGTCGCGAAGTGATAATTGACAACACGTTTTATATATTATGATAGAAAAATGTGGTTTATTTGGCATTAATTGAACACATTTATAATTTGCCTAATGTCTGGGTTTGATTCCTTTGGCAATTTACTGAGGTCTTGGCTTGTTTCAGTAAGTGGTCCTGTTCGGGCAAGTTGGTTCAGGCACCCCGTACACCAGTTACATCAGTCCGCGGCTTCGCACTGGTTCGACAGGTTATCATACGGCACCCCGTTTGACCAAACGGATTTCGCACGTATACTGTCGAACTTCAGGCAGGTTATCGCCTGCTTGGCTTGAAACTGTGTAGGCCTCGCCTCGTAGTACCACTTAAACGTAGCAAGGATTCACTACTTTAACGTTTTAAGGACCTCAGTGTCCTGTATTAGTAACAGTCTTTACTCGCTGTTTGTTTCTCTGTCGCACTCGTAGATCTTATTCGTAGCTCCCGCTTACGAATTCTGATTTTATATTATTGGGCAGCGTTTCCCCTTCTCAATTGGTATGGAACTGAATTTACTCTGTTGTTCGACAGAGGTTCCGCTTCGCGTCTCGGATTTCACTGACTGTCTTCAGTGTGTTTTCGGTGCTCTTTATATAGGCCGGGTCGTGGCCCTTTTGCCGGGACTGTACCAGAAATCACGCGATCGCCTCGGTTGTCGCTATATCGCTCCTCACACTCCCCTCTTTCTTCGGCAGTGGAAGACTTCCACTCTCCCGACGGCGACGGTTGTGTTGATGTGTAGAGATGACGATGGTTTCGTCAACCCGGGGAATGGGGAGCATGGTGTCGTCGTCATCGCCCGATGACTGGCCATGCTCCTCTCCGCCCTCGTGCATCGGCTCTTCGCCGTTAGCAGGGCTGGTGTCCTTGCCATCTCGTGGTCTGGGGGGCATGGTGTCGTCGTCATCGTCCGATGACTCGCCATGTTCCCCTTCGTCGACCTCGGAGACAGGATTGTATGGGCTTTCGCGTCCCTCGTTGCGACCGTCATGATGCGTTGCTCTGTTCGCACCAGTGCCGCATGCCGGCGGCAGTTGTCCTCAGATTACTCGGTGTATACCGCGTATCTAAATAGCCCCGATAGCCAAAATAGCTGGCAATGGCCAGGCACACTCACCCAACCAGTGTCTTCCACTTGTCCAGCATCAGACTCGAGGATAGATTCCAATTAGGGTAGCTCCTGTTGCTGCTCGAGTTGTGCTGCTTGCTTTTGCATCGGCTGCTGTTGCTGTCGTTTTGATTTGATTTAATTGCATTGTTGTTGATGTCGCTTGCATTGCGCGTCATCCTTGCCAACTTATAACACAATTTTATTTGATTCCCTTTTTATTTCGTGAACCCACACGTACACACAAGCACGCACACGTACACGTACGCCCTACGCGTATCACGCGCACTATACAAGTCACCCGGTCGCCTGACGCAGCGATCGTACTGACTTGTGTGCTTGATTGAAGCTTCCGTTTTACCTCGTTATTACCCTCTCTCTCGGGTTGAATTCGTGCTCTTTTTATCGGCGACGCTCCTTACACTAGTGTGGGTGGCTAACCAACGGTGTCCTAGCATTCATGTACCTGCACTAGTACTGGTGATTAACCAACGGTGCATGGTTTTGTCCCTCACGCATCCGCACAAGTGCTATTGTTGTTGGTTGCCATTTTGCCTTTTGCGCACGTCTCCACACTAGTGCGTAAATCTGCTGTTGATAAGCACCGAGCACAATGTTTTTGGCGGTCGTTGCACTTGTGCTCTCCTAGTGCAACCATTGTTGTTGTACGATTCGTCAACAGCGGTGAGCGAACGGTTTTCAGTGGTCGCGGCGCTTGCGCTCTCCTAGTGTAACCATTGTTGTTGTACGATTCGTCAACAGCGGTGAGCGAACGTTTTTCAGTGGTCGCGGCGTTTGCGCTCTCCTAGTGCAACCAGTGGTGTTGTACGATTCGTCAACCGCGGTGAGCGAACGTTTTTTCAGCGGTCGTTGTGCGTGCGCTCTTTGGCGTGTGAACAGTGTTGTTGCAAATTTCCGCCAATGCGACGAGCGAACGTTTTCGTTGCTTGGAGCGCTTGCGCTCTCCAGCGGGTGAGCAGTTAGTATGCTTTCGGCGGTCGTTGTGCGTGCGCTCTTTGGCGTGTGAACTGTGTTGTTGCAAATTTCCGCCAAAGCGACGAGCGAACGTTTTCGTTGCTTGGAGCGCTTGCGCTCTCCAGCGTGTGAGCGGTTAATGTGCTTTCGGCGGTCGTTGCACTTCTTCTCTTGAAGCGCAAGCGTTGTTGCCGTTCTTTGTCAGCGGTAAGCATAACGCTTTCGACGGCCGTTGCACTTCGTCCGAGTGAACTTTAAAGCAGGTCATGGCCATTCTCTCCCGCTGCCATAGCTGTTGTCCACTCTTTGCAATTGTTGTGGCGTGTTAACTATTCGCCGCGTTCAGGGCTGTTTACCCAGTTTGGACCCGCCTTAGGGCTCCAATTATTGTTTATAGTTATTTTTTTTTTTATGCTTGGTGTTTGATTTTATTTATGTGCATATATAATTACGTTTTTTGGAGAGTGCTGTACCGGCTGCGCCCAATGAAGAATCCGACAACGGTTTTTTAGGAATAATATAATTATTTATTAAACAAAAAGACACGTCTTCTCGGCTTCATGTACAAAATTACTCTCTACTTATGCTAGTGGTTTATTTAAAATGAAAACTCGCATTTGCTTCTTCTGCGATGTTGCAGCTGTGTCGCTGCTATCCTATTGGGGGAGGTGTCGGATGGCCCGCTTGAGTCTGGCGATGGCCCACTTGAGTTTTATACTAGCTCACTTGTAGAGTGCACTGACGGAGTCTAATTCGGGTGGCCCACTTGAGTTTCAGGCTAGCTCACTTGTAGAGTGAACTGACGGAGTCTAATGGTGGTGTCGGTTGTCCGTTTGGGTTTCACGTTAGCCCACTTGTAGAATAGGATAGGTGTTGTATTACACTTTTGGTTGTGATCGCTGGGACGGCGTTTCTTGTGCGCTGCTGTTGCGGTCGCAGTGTGCGTGGACATGAGAGATCTGCGTGATCTGGATATGTCACTATATATAATTACGTTTTTGGGGAGTGCTGTACCGGCGGCGCCAAATGAAGAAACTGACAACGGGTTTTTAAGGATAATATTAATTTTTATTTAAAGGAACAGACGTCCTCTCCGCTTCACGTACAAAATCACTCTCAACTTATGCTAGTGGTTTATTTAAAATGAAAACTCGCATTTGCCTCTTGTGCGATGTTGCAGCTGTGTCGCTGCTATCCTATTGGTGGATCAATTATGATCAATTAAGGGAGCAATTGGATCAAATACGGGATCATTTGCCACCAGATCAAGTGCCACCAGTGCCATCATCTGACGTGATGCACCTGTGCAGCATTATGCGAGCAGAAGGCACAGTCACCGACAATCACGTAATATTTAGAATCAAACTACTACTAGTATCAACATCAATATTATAACTTTTTAATATTGTGCCGATTCCAATGTGGGACTCTACAAGCTGGCGACTATTTGAGCTCAAGACACCTATTATAGCTGTGAACAACCACAGGGATCAATTCATGGGACTCACAACAGATGATCTACAACGCTGTCGAACATTACCGAATGAAGAATAGATATGCTTTGACCATCAAGCTATGTTCAACGTTAACAATCGGTGTGAGTTTCAACTTTTTAACAACAAAACACCAACACCAAGTGACTCATAGAACAACCAATATGGTATGGTCAAAAACACACCGTCCCAATAATTGGATCTAATTGGATAATAATTGGATTGCAACGCATTCGGCAATGGAACTACAAGCCGTATGCAACGGAACTCCGTCTACTATACAACTGAAGGGCACGGGACTCCTATCGCTGCCATCAGGCTGTACTGCACGCAACTCAGAAATTAGCATCAGTACTTTCAACGTCATTATAAGTCAAGTGGAAACAGATTATGCTCATTTTGGCAACCTAATCGCGCCAAACACCAAAGGACTTTAAACGAAATTCAACGTATCAGAGAACAAGATACAAGGCGATACGGATCTGGATGATCTGCAGCTAAAATTGAACACACTCAACAAACAAGAGCTGCCCGAACAAATAAGTTCAGTACAACATCATCATATCGCCGCTTATGCTGCTTTAGTCATATCCGTCCTTGTGCTACTTGCCTACGCACTACGGAAGCAACGTCTTTGGACCTGGCAACCAACATCTACAAGGAATGACGTCGCCACTATACCCGTGCCATCAGCAGCCCCAAGAAGATTCACACTGGATCTAGATGATTGTTGATTCACCGATTCAACGGCCGGGAGAATGTTTAGGCTCA
>JAWNME010000489.1:0-41697 GCA_035044385.1 Drosophila neutralis | reverse complement strand
TCACCGCCCACATCTTCAAGGGCTCCAATTATGACTTCGTTGGCCTCGTTGATGCAGCACGCAAGCGTGAACATTCTACCAAACGCTATTGTGCTGCTCCACACCGGTGCCAAATCGTTCGAGACTCGAGCGCTCATCGACGCATGTTGCCCGATGAGTCGCATAAGTGCTTTACTCGCAACGGCCCTTAGGCTTTCCGTCATCAGCATTGGGTCCGAACGCGTTTGTACCGCTGTGCTCCGATCGAGGACAACGGAGCTAAATCGGGAAATTGTGCTTGAGGTGGACCCTCAACTCCACCATCGGACCCCTATACGAGCCGTCAGCGAGGAGCTTCATGACAAATTCTCGAATGTTGTCTTGGCCGACGAGGGATGGCACACTCCAGCGACTATCTCGCTAATCCTAGGAGCCGATGTGTATCCTCACATCATCTTGCCGGGCATGCTTCCGTGTCAGGGCGGCCTTCCTCTGGCTCAAAACACGGAGTTTGGCTGGATGCCTTTTGTTTTGGTAATTTTGGTGTTTTGTCGGTAATTTTTCTACAATTCCCTAAAAAATTGTTATTTTTGCCAACATAAAGTGCGCGGTTAACACCTGTGTTTTGTTTTTGCTTTTTTTATTTTTGAATGCGCTTGGTGCTCTCGCTCTCATTGTTTCACATTGCATGCAAGATCGCTTTGCTTCGTTGTTGCTATAGCGGTTTATGTGTGCTCTTTATTACTCTTGCTCTCTCTACTGTCGTGTGCTCTCACAACGCTTTATTACTCTCTTTCTCTACTTTCGTGTGCTCTCGTAACTGTGTTTGAACGAGTTGTTGTTTTCAGTGGTTCAAAGTTTTGTCTATTTTCGTAGATATTCTTACAGCGTCAAAGCTTGGAGTTTTTGTATCTATTTCATCTCTTGTGCGCTGTTTGTTTTCTTATTTTCTCGGTGCTGTGCCGAATCTTTGTATAGTTTTCTCTTATTTTCGGGCATATCTATTTCTAAATTCAATATGTCTGCATGCTACCTAAAAAGCTGCAAGTGCCAGGCTGACCCAAAGGCTGATTTCATCTGTTGTTGGTTGAGTGATAACGTGTTGTACGTTAAATGTGCTGGTTTCACGCAACGGGTAAAAGATTTAATCGGCAATACGTAAGTTGGGTTAACAGTGGTGTTGCGAGCGATGCCGCGAGACGGAGTCGGATGTTCAGGGTTTTATGAGGCAAACTAGACGGGGCTTTCACAATCTCCGTCTAGCTTTTAGTAAGCTCAGTGCTGATTTTGATGCTGTGGAGAGTTAATTTAATAGTGTAAAAAAACTGTTGAATGAGTCTCTTAAGCGGAAGCAATCGACCGAGCCTGCTTTGCATCGGTATTGAGGTTTTTTGGCCCCGGCTCTGTTGGTGACCCCTGCACCGCTGACACTCACTGTTGATAATGGTCAGCAGTTGATGCAGTTTAATTCTCCTGCACCACCTGCAATCAACAGTGGTGGCTCAATTGTGTCACAGGCCATTGTGCCTGTTTCGATTCCCTCACCTCTTTCTAGCAGTGCTCCTAGGACTAGGTTGTACCTAGAAAGCAAATTTTTATTTCGCATCTTGCCCCTGATATATCTGTGTATGACGATAAAGCCTACATACAGGGAAAAGTGTCATATACGGGAATATTGATTGAAAAATTTAAATTTAATTATGAAAGGGAAATTTCCTCATTTAAAATAAGTGTTTTGGATAAAGTATTTGGCACAATTTGCTGTGCTAATTTCTGGCCGAAGGGCTTAGTTATAAAGGAGTATACAAACAAAAAACGTATTCAGAATCCTTCAGGTGCTTCTTCTTCAAATGTTGCACCAAAAAACTAGAATCATCTCTTTCTCTAGCATATCAGAATGTTAGAGGTCTTAATACTAAACTCTCTAAACTATATGTTGACAGTCTTTCTTTTGAATTTGATATTCTAGTTTTTACCGAAACTTGGTTGAAAGCTTATATCTCAGATCATTCTTTATTTTCCAATAAATACACCCCATATAGATGTGATCGAGTATCACGCTTAGGTGGTGGTTGTCTTATTGCTGTTGATTCTGATCTTGCATCAGATTATTTCTTACCTCCTTTTGCTTTAGACATTGAATTTATAAGTATTAAAACTTGTGGTTTCCCTACTATTTGGAAGGAATCCTTTATTATTCCTCTTCATAAAAGTGGCCTAAAGTCTGATATAAAAAACTATATTTCCAAATTGTCCGCAATACCATAGGCATTTGAGAAAATATTAACGACTCAACTGCAACAATTATGTAGTTCTATTATTTCACCATTCCAGCATGGTTTTGTGAAATGTAGGGGTACTACCACTAACATTCCTGAATTTACTTCCCTTGTGATCAAAGGATTTCAGAATAAAATGCAAACTGATGTCGTTAACACAGACTTCAGTAAGGCCTTTGACTCTGTTTACCATTCTCTCCTTCTTCGCAAACTAGACTTATAGGATTTCCTACTAACCTTTTGACCTGGATTTCGGTGAATCTGAGTAACAGAACTCAAAAAATTGTATTTAAATCTGTGCTCTCTAAACCTATCCTAGTCACCTCTGGTGTACCCCAGTCCAGTGCTATTTAACTTATTTATTAATGACCTTCCTTCTGTTGTTTTGCATTCTAACATACTAATGTATGCTGATGACGTCAAGTTGTGCCTGGCGTATAATGATATGTCCTCTCATTGCTTATTGCCTTTTTCCTTTTGTCTTGGTGCAAAATGAATCTGCTTAACTTGAACTGCTCTAAGTGTAAGGTCATGTCATTTTATCGTATCACTCCCAATGTTGTTAGTTACACTCTCGATGGGGTGCCACTTGATAAATTAAATAAAGTAAAGAATTTAGGGTTACTTCTTGGTTTTATAAAGCGTTGGTCAAAGGAATTTGATGACCCTTATACGACCAAGATACTTTTCACTTCCCTTGTACGTCCAATTCTGGAATATGGATCTTGTGTGTGGTCTCCACCATATCATATTCATCAAAGTAGATTGGAATCTGTACAGAAGAGAATCTTACTTATTGCTCTTCGTCGCTTTGACTGGGGTGCTCTTCCTCCATACCCCAATAGGCTGCTGCTTATTAACCTTCCCTCTCTAACTAACCGTCTTATGCTAGGAGTTATGTTTGTAGTTAAATTAATTAAAGGCGTAATCGATTCAGCAGCGTTGATGAGCCAAATAAATTTTTCTGTTCCCTTTAGACCTTCTCGTTATTTCTTCGCACTTTCCCTTAATCGCTGTAATACTAATTATTCCTTGCATGAACCGTTTCGAGAACTCTGTAATGATTATAACAAATTATACCATATAATCAATTCAGAGTCCTCCATTTCTGTAATTTAAAAGGTTGTGGACTAATTCTTACTAATTCTCACAAATGATGTTTGTTCTAATTGGGTTTTTTCTTGGCTTTCCCCAATTCATGCAACAAATGTTGGCTCAATTTGCTTTTAAATACCACCAGAAATCATTTTAATCATTTTAATCATTCTTACTTTTAGAATTATTTTTAATTTTAATATTATTTTTAAATGAAATAAAATTAAATTTTTTAAGCTTTTGTAATTTTTGTGTCGATTGACATAGTGGTGACGCTGTTTCCACAACACCCGCGGCTACAAGAAATATGCCTAATCCAGCGTACGGAGCTTATTCAGAGAGTCACACCGGAAGAGGTCTTGGATGCAACTAAAAGATTGGGTGATAAAAAGGCCCCAGGACCAGACGGTATCCCCAATAAGGCGTTGAAGCTGGCGGTCCGCACGATGCCAGAAATATTTGCGGCCACATACGCAAAATGCCTACAGGACGGAGTATTCCCTAGGATATGGAAACGGCAGCGGCTAATCCTCCTGCCAAAAGGGGATAAGCCGACAGACGACCCGTCTGGGTATAGGCCTATCTGCCTCCTAGACTCAGCGGGAAAGGTCCTGGAGAAGCTAATATATAATAGACTTCTGGCCATCATTGATGGAAAAAACGCGCTCTCAGCCAGCCAATACGGGTTTCGGAAAGCCCGCTCTACCGTTGCTGCAATTCAGGTGGTCGTAGACATTGCAACCAAGGCAATTGAGGGAACGCGATGGAGGTGGGGCGACAAGGAGTGCTGCGCCGTAATAACCCTCGACATGGTCGCGCATCAAGACAGCCCTGGGTAGAATTGGAGCACATAGCGAATATCATATCCAACTACCTGTCTGACCGGGTGTTGGAATATGATACGGAACACGGACCAAGGAGCTACGAGGTCACAGCAGGAGTGCCACAGGGCTCCGTTCTAGGCCCTCTGCTGTGGAACCTAATGTACGATGAGGTACTTAGGCTTGAACTACCACAGGCCTGTACCCTCATTGGCTTCGCAGACGACCTGGCACTAGTAGTAGTGGCCAAGGAGAGCAAGGAGGTAGAGGCCACAGCGAACGCGGCAATAAGAATTGTGGCAGATTGGATGAAGGATGCGAGCTTGGAACTTGCAGGCCATAAGACAGAGGCCGTACTCATTACAAGCCGTAAAGTAATAGAGTACATACAGGTGCAAGTCAACAACGATGTTGTTAAATCCAAGGAGTCTATAGAATACCTGGGAGTCAGGTTGGACAATAGACTCAGCCTCCGGCCGCATGTAGAATACGTCAGCCAGAGAGCAGCCAAAATGCAAGGTGCCCTCTCGCGCATGCTGCCCAATGTTGGAGGTCCTAAGCCAGCGAGACGCCAATTGCTGGCGAGAGTGGTAGCCTCCGTACTGCTGTACGCGGCACCCATATAGGCAACGGCTGTGTCCAACAAAAAAGGACTGAAAAAGAAGCTCTCGGCACCTTACAGGCTGAGCGCCCTCCGATTGATCTCCGGCTTCCGCACGGTCTCGGAGGATGCAGCACTGGTCCTGGCAGGAATGGTGCCAGTTGACCTGCTATGACGGAGTCTCCGTCACACTAGAGAGATGTCCGCCAGCTCATCATAGGCATACAGAGGGATCTGAGATTATGCGAAACTGAGCGGCGTGTGACGGAGAGTGCCTAATTAGGCAACCCACCCCGGTGAAGTAATACTTTGCGGTGATACCGCCGGGCGTGGGGGTATGTGTGTAGGTGTTTTTAGTACGCATGCATTGACGTTGTCTTTGAATCGTGCATGCAGGTGGCCCGGGCCACCTGTATCTTCAGGAGATTCTCACCCCCGTGGCGTATCCAAAAAAAAAAAAAAAACACACACACACACACACACATACATATATATATATATATTTATATACATACCTAAATATGTACATAGCTTAGTTGCAGTTTGTTATAGAAGAAGGCTGTCTGGCTTGTAGAGTGCAGGGGAGCTGACTATGTGTGTGTGTGTGTGTGCATGTGTATGTGAGTAGGTGTGTGTGTGTGTGTGTGCCTGTGTCAAGCGAATGCTCAGATTTCTATAGCTGATATAGTTTTAACTTCACATTGAATGGTTTTTTGTTCGAATTAGTTGCTCGTTGTGTTCTTTTCAACAGTTCGATTACCAAATACACACACACACACACACACATATATACACACTCTCACTCACAGGCGCACATAAATATATATTTATATATTTATCGATGGCTTCGTCAACACGATGAATGGGAAGCATGGTGTCGTCGTCATCGCCCGATGACTCGCCATGCTCCTTTCCGCCCTCGTGCATCGGCTCTCCGCCGTTAGCAGGGCTGGTGTCCTTGCCATCACGAGGTCTGGGGGCATGATTCCTTCTTTATTTCGTGAACCCATACGTACACACACGCACGCACACGTACACGTACGCCTTACGCGTATCACGCGCACTATACAAGTCACCTGACCAGGCGACCGCCTGGACGCAGCGATCGTACTGACTTGTGTGCTTGATTGAAGCTTCCTTTTTACCTCATTATTACCCTCTCTCTCGGGTTGTTCTATTAGCCGCACAGTAAGTGCGATGGTAGAAATCAAAACTACGGAGTTGACGATTAGATTCGAACTGATTTTGCTCTAATGAGCATGGCTTTATTTATACCTAATTCTTAACTCTAAAATACATTATTTGACAGTTTTTGTGTGGCGCGTGCATCAAGTGCAGCGATCGCAATTCCCAAGCTCCTACTCTCTAGTGTGGCCGTTGTTATGCTTCCGCTGAGGGCAGCAATCGTAATATGGGTCAACCAAGTGGTGGAGTTCGCTGACGTAGGTACGTGCTGGTTGTGATATGAGCTTATTGTCCCACGGTGGGCTTCTTGTATAATATGCTGACCAAAGGTAAGTGTGCCTTTGGTTCTGATCGCTGCTTGGCGTTGATTTTGTTGTTGACGAAATGTGCTGACGCATGTACTGACGCGTTCGTTGCAGTTGTTGCGAGGGCTGCCTATAGCATATGTGGTAGTTGTTGCGAGGGGTGCATATAGCATATGTCAAAGCTATATGGCTCCTCACAAATGAGGCAACCGCTGAAGTCTGAGTTTGTAATATGAGGCGGCCGATAACCCACTGCGGTTGAGTGCAGTGTTTGCAATATTATTTGTTGATATTTACTTATTAGCTCTGTGTCTGCGCAAACTGCAGCGCACGTACAAATAGCTTATTATTTAATTATATGAGCCTAAACATTCTCCCTGCCGTTGAATCGGTGAATCAACAATCATCTAGATCCAGTGTGAATCTTCTTGGGCCTGCTGATGGCACGGGTATAGTGGCGACGTCATTCCTTGTAGCTGTTGGTTGCCAGGTCCAAAGACGTTGCTTCCGTAGTGCGTAGGCAAGTAGCACAAGGACGGATATGACTAAAGCAGCATAAGCGGCGATATGATGATGTTGTACTGAACTTATTTGTTCGGGCAGCTCTTGTTTGTTGAGTGTGTTCAATTTTAGCTGCAGATCATCCAGATCCGTATCGCCTTGTATCTTGTTCTCTGATGCGTTGAATTTCGTTGAAAGTCCTTTGGTGTTTGGCTCGATTAGGTTGCCAAAATGAGCATAACCTGTTTCTACTTGACTTATAATGACGTTGAAAGTACTGATGCTAATTTCTGAGTTGAGTGCAGTACAGCCTGATGACAGCGATAGGAGTCCCGTGTCCTTCAGTTGTAGTCGTTCCGTTGCATACGGCTTTTTTACCTTTTCGATCACTTTGGTCATTCCATTTGCATAATCCGAGTCTAATACTCCGAATAGACTGTGTGCAATGTTGCCCACTGCATCAAATGGGGACCGGCGGTTTCATGTACGTTGCATAAGTGAATTTGTCATTTGTAATTCATCATACACGTGACGAAAGTGCTGGTATATGGAGTCATATGGACATATATGAGCTATATTTGATTCTAGGCATGTATTATTGAATTCGTGTCGTGCCAGTATGGTTCCAATTCATAGTATATTACTATGGTACAGTCGGAAACTGCTCTCTTAGTTGTTCCGATTTTCTCATAGTAGATTCCAGGCTTTGTGTCAAACCGTGTCACAGCTACTTGATCTGCCAGTATCAAGGGTAGCATCAAAAGCAGGAGTAGCAAAGACGAGGTTATGTTTGGTGACATTGGCCGTTTTCGTTGAGTGGGTGGCGCATCGTGTATGACCTCGGTTTCTGAGATGGGGCGTTTTTTGGCCATGTCTTCTTGTAGATGCCTGAGGCGGTTTTGACGTCAACTCGAATGTGATTATCCTGGCCTGGGTATGTGCGTACAATGCGTCCCATTGGCCAACTCATCACTTCAACCCTTCCTTCACATTGGAGTTAACGGCCTTCCACTTATGTCTGGCTTGCAATTCTTGTAAATACTCCTGTGACCATTGCTTCCAAAATCCTTGCTGAATCCTTGAATTTGAAGGCAACTTGTTTTTTGGTGCAGTGATTGATGATCTCTGCTTGCGCCTTCTCACCAAATATTGACCCTCCTAATTCCTTTAGTTGGTTGTTTGCTCCAACAAAATTGGTGGCATTGTCACAATGAATTGTTTGGCATTTGCCGCGGCGGCTTAGAAAGCGCCGCAGGGCTCCTAGTAAGGCATTTGTGGTCAGATCGCTAACCAGCTCGAGGTGGACCGCCTTTGTAGAGAAGCAACAGAATACAGCTATGTATGCCTTATGATGAATCCAAATTGGTCCGCAATAGTCTACGCCTGTTGTGAGAAACGGGCGTGTTGGTGTCACTCGATCGGCTGGCAGATTGCCCATAATTTGATTCATTAGCTTGGGTTTTGCCTTGTTGCACGTCACACAGTTGTGAATGACATTTCTCGACATAGTTTTGTCGTTCAGGATCCAATACTGTTGTCTAGCAGTTGCTCGTAAGGCTTGAGCACCGCAATGCATGTCGTCTTCATGAAGCTCTCGCAATATCATTTTCACTATTGGATCGTTGTAAGGCAGTAAGATCTGGTGTCTTGCATTGTATGGGAGTGGGGCTTGCTCAAATCTGCCTCCAACTCGCATGAGTCCATCTGACCCTTGTATTGGTGAGAGTGATGATATAGGACTCTTTTTGTCCACTGTGTTGTGGCGCTTCAAATCTTTCAGTTCAGCTGTAAATTCAGCTTGCTGTATTGTTTGTAGAATTATGTTGCGAGCGTGGTCTAGCTCCATTTTACACAGCGTGGTCGTTGCTGATCTGTATCGCTTGTAGCAGAATCGCAACATGTATGCCACAATGCGTTGTAACTTGAAAAATGAGTTACTGTGTCGGCAGGCATACAACTCTTCGCCTATTGCTGATTGAGTTGCAGCTACGCTTATATGCTTGATTTTCCTTTCCAGGTTGCTCGGAGAGATGATAGGAGAAGCTATCCACTTGTCTCGAGATCCATGGAGAAAGAGTGGTCCATAGAGCCATTGACTGTGTTCGTGTAACTTTTGTGCAGATATTCCTCTTAAAGCACATCTGCTGCGTTGTTGGCAGATGATACATGCCGCCAACTATTCTGACTTGTCACTGCCTGGATTTTCGCTATTCGGTTGGCCACAAACGTATGATATGTGGAAGACGGTACATTGATCCATGAGAGAACAACGGTAGAATCCGACCAAAAGTATCCTGGCACTGCGGTGGAGTCACGGTTGAGATCGCGTCGAATCCTGTCCGCGAACTCAGCACCTAATAATGCAGCACATAGTTCCAGGCGAGGTAGTGACTGTTTTGCTGTCGGAGCCACTCGAGACTTTGAGCATAGTAAACGCACAGATATTTGCTTGTTTTTGTACGTTGCGCGTACATATATTGCTGCGCCATATGCCTGCTCTGATGCATCCACAAATGTGTGCAATTCCCTCGTGACTGGAGTTTTTCCATTGTATATGTGCCTTGGAATTTGCATTGAATTGAGGCTTTGCAAATCCTCTCATTCTGAAGATTTATGGGTAATTCGTCATCCCAGTCGAGTTTTGACTCCCGGAGTCGTTGCATAAAAATCTAAGCATTTACCACGACAGGAGAGAACAGGCCTAGGGGATCGAAGATCTGTGCCAGCTCCGAGCATACTACACGTTTTGTGATTCTTTTTGAGAATCCCTTGGGGAGTAGTATTTTTACCAACTCCTGTCGAATTTGGATCAATTCTTGTATTGAATCTGCTCCTGTGAGACAATCATCTACGTAGAAGTCATCCCTTAGGGCAGAGGATCCTAATGGTGAACTGCTTGTGTGGAGTGAAGCTAAGTGATTTAGACACTTAGTTGCCAGAAACGGAGCCGATGCTGTTCCATATGTAACCGTTTTTAATCGATAGTACTTTAATTCATCATTCGGATTTTCTCTCCAAACTATCATCTGATTAAATTGGTGTTCCGGGTTTATTCATATTTGGCGATACATCTTTTCAATATCTGCCATAAATACGTAATTGTGCGTCCTGAATCTCAATAGAATTGACATGAGATCACTTTGCACCGTGGGTCCAACTTGCAATATGTCATTTAAGGATTTTCCTGTCGATGTCTTACATGTTGCATCGAAGACTACTCTCAGTTTTGTTGTGCTGCTGTCAGGTTTCAGCACACAATGATGAGGGATGAAATAGTGAGATTTTGGAAGGAGCCTTCGGGGAACAACTTTCATAGGACCAAATGCTCGTATTGGTGTACGATGCCTTTCTGTGGTTTCCAAATGGTCAATGGTCCAGAATCGCTCCATTAGGGTATTTGTTTCTTCTCCTGTAGTTACAGCACAAATGGCTGATGACATCCTTGATTCATTTATTTTTCCAGCCACAACCCATCCCAACTTGGTCTTTTGCATTATTGGACCAGAGGGTATTTTGTGTTGCTGTGGGAGCAGTAGTGCATAATAGTGTTCTGCACCGATAAGCATGTCGATTTTGCAAGGTTTATTGAACTGGGGATCCGCCAATGGTGGGTTTGCTGGCATGTTCCAATCTTTGTCATTTATACTTTGGGCTGGCTGACCCGTAATGATATGCGGTAGAATAAATGTTTCAATCCGCATTGTAAAGTCGTTGTGTAATGACTTTACCAACAGATTTGCACGAGCTCTGCTTGTCTTTTGTTGTCCACCGATGCCTTCAATTCGTAGTGAAGAGTCGTGTCGTTTCAACGATAATAAAGAAGCGAGTCGTTCTGATATTATGTTGATTTGAGATCCAGAATCCAGCAAAGCCTTGAAAGTGGCTTGTTGTCCATTATTCCCTTGGACGGCTTTTGTTGCTCCAGTGAGGAGTTTTTGACATGGATGTGTGTTCTGCTTCCGCTAGCTAAAACACGAACTCTTTGTTCAAGAAACTGGAGCATGGTGTCCAGTTTCTGTATTTGCTTCGAGTTGCTTATTGATTGCTCGTACAGCGTTTTATTTGTGCTGTCGAGCTTATTTCTTATGACCGCTATTAGAATTGGGTCCCACGATGCGATGTCTAATTCGAGTCCCTTGAGAGATGCAAGGGACTCCACAGTGACTATGTAAAGCTCCTTTAGCGATTTCACATTGTCGTTGATGGCTTGTTGCATTAAGAATCGGTTCAATACCGTTGATGCTATGTCTCTTGGATTGTCGTATGCGTCAACCAAGATGTTCCATGCGTGAAGGTAGTTGTCCTCTTTTAAGTCGATTTGGCGTATTAGTCTTTCTGCCTCACCGATCACGCTGGTTTTTAGATACCACATTTTTCGAATTGTAGGCATGTTTGTATTGTGTACCATGGACATAAGCATATCAAAGAATTGTGTCCATTTTAGTATATCCCCATCAAATTTGGGGATGGTTATGCAAGGCAAGTTTATGTCATTGGTGCACTGGCTATTGTTTCTTGAAGCTAGTGCCCTTTGTACATCTTCTTCTGCCTGTAGATACTCCTTTGTATCATATCCATTTTCTTCTGGGCTTTCCACTTCTTCATATAGTCGAAAATGGACTTCTTGAATTTATGCCAATAGATTCCTTTTGAGCTCTACTGCAGAGTGCTCAATAGGGGTGTTTTGGTGCAATGTGCGATTTAGTGATGCGATCATTGCCTTTTGTCGCCGGCACAATGCAATCACCTTGGATGGCTAAGGCTGATTGCTGACGCTGTCCAGACGAGGGCCCCAGGGACTGGTAATGCTGTCCAGACGAGGGAGCCTGAGATTGCTGACGCTGTCCTTCTTCAATCCCAAGATTCTTGCTTGTGGTTTGAAATATGGTGTCAGCGTCATTTTTGATTTTTCCTAAGCACTTCACAACTGTTGATCTTATGTCCACAAAGTATGTGAAGTATTCGTGATTTTCCGGTAGCTCGCCGGATTTTCTTATGACTTCGTCATTTTCTTAGACAGAATTCCATTTTTGGTTTAGAGAATCTGCTTTTATTTTATGGTAACCGATCTGAGACTTTCTCTCAGTGGAATCCTTTTTACAATTGGTTATCAGCCGTACAATCTCATTGCTGATTGTTTGCTGGACATCAAGCAACTCTTCGATGGTTGCTTTTTCTGATGCCATTTTTACTGATTTTTGTCGCTTGGTGGACTTTTACAGATATGTATTCGTATATCTGTTTCTTAATCAGTTTGTTGTTGGTGCTATGGTCGTTTATCAACGAGAGCACGCTTTGTCCAGATATGTCGCCTGGTTGACAACTTCAGTTGGTCTCGCTAACACAGATATTGTGAACTGTGAATGGAGGTTGCCGGTGTTAGTAATGCCGTGATTGCGGGCACACTTTTCTCCTAATGTGTCGCCTGGTTGACAACTTCAGGTGGTCTCGCTAACTCAGATATTGTGATCTGGGTTAGGAGATTGTAGGTATCCTTGATTGTCGCCTCGTTGACAACTTCAGGTTCCAACCGTCGGGGTCACCAAAATGTTTGTGTGTAAGGGAAGTATTCAGCACATAAACTGACTACTAAGAGCGTCGCAACTTGAACTTGTAACTAGGTGGACTACGGAGAGTGAAATCCTTCGATGCGCACAGTAAGTGCGATGGTAGAAATCAAAACTACGGAGTTGACGATTAGATTCGAACTGATTTTGCTCTAATGAGCATGGCTTTATTTATACCTAATTCTTAACTCTAAAATACATTATTTGACAGTTTTTGTGTGGCGCGTGCATCAAGTGCAGCGATCGCAATTCCCAAGCTCCTACTCTCTAGTGTGGCCGTTGTTATGCTTCCGCTGAGGGCAGCAATCGTAATATGGGTCAACCAAGTGGTGGAGCTCGCTGACGTAGGCACGTGCTGGTTGTGATATGAGCTTATTGTCCCACGGTGGGCTTCTTGTATAATATGCTGACCAAAGGTAAGTGAGCCTTTGGTTCTGATCGCTGCTTGGTGTTGATTTTGTTGTTGACGAAATGTGCTGACGAATGTGCTGACGCGTTCGTTGCAGTTGTTGCGAGGTATGCCTATAGCATATGTGGTAGTTGTTGCGAGGGGTGCATATAGCATATGTCAAAGCTGAAGTCAGCGATTGCAAAATGAGGCGGCCGATGACCCACTGCTGTTGAGTGCAGTGTTTGCAATATTATTTGTTGATATTTACTTATTAGCTGTGTGTCTGCGCAAACTGCAACGCACGTACAAATAGCTTATTATTTAATTATATGAGCCTAAACAATATGTATATAGTGACATATCCAGATCACGCTGATCTCTCATGTCCACGCACACTGCGACCGCAACAGCAGCGCACAAGAAACGCCGTCCCAGCGATCACAACCCAAAATGTAATACAACACCTATCCCATTCTACAAGTGGGCTAACATGAAACCCAAACGGGCAACCGACACCACCATTAGACTCCGTCGGCGCATTCTTCAAATGAGCTAGCCTAAAACTCAAGTGGGCCACCCGGATTAGAATCCGTTAGTGCAGTCTACAAGTGAGCTAGCATAAAACTCAAGTGGACCATCGCCAGACCCAAGCGGGCCATCCGACACCTCCACCAATAGGATAGCAGCGACACATGTGCAACATCGCAGAGGAGGCAAATGCGAGGTTTCATTTTAAATAAACTACTAGTATAAGTTGAGAGTGATTTTGTACGTGAAGCGGAGTGGACGTCTGTTCTTTTAAATAAAATCTTTATATTATCCTTAAAAAAAACCCGTTGTCAGTTTCTTCATTTGGCGCCGCCGGTACAGCACTCCCCAAAAACGTAATTGGCGCAGCCGGTAGGATAGCAAAATTGTGAAACGTCGTGATCCTTTACAGGAAACGTACTAGTGTTTCGCGAAATTGTTATCCGCATAAGGACCCCGTGAACCTTTAAAATCTCGGTAGGAAAACAAACATTGTGAAACGTCGTTTATTCCATTCAGGAAAACGTACTAGTGTTTCGCGAAATTGTTATCCGCATAAGGACCCCGTGATCCTTGAAAAATTTACTTTTTTTCCTCAAAAAGTAAATCATAAAATACGCGAAGCAAACGACGAAAATTTTTTTTTTGCATCGAATAATCTTTTTAAAAAAAAAAAAATAAATAAAATAAAATTATTTCAACAAGTGAACAAAGCAACAACAAAAACGAACACACAAAAAAAAAAAAATAATATAATAATAATAATAAAAAGGAAAGAAAAACAAAACAACAGTAATGTGAAAGTGTAACAAACAAATGACAAGCAAGCAAAACGAAAGTGAAAGAAACATATTAAAACAAACGACAACAAAAAAAAAAAATTTTATTTCAACAAGTGAACAAACAAAATAAAATAAAACTAAATCTAAATTCGCTCAATTAATCAACAAGTGCAAAAACCAAAATTTTTAACAAAATTTTTTTTGGTAACTTTACAAATAAAAAAAAAAAAACACAACGAAAATAAACAAAAACAACAAAACGATGTCGGACGCATTAAACCAGGCACTCGGGCAAATCCGCCAAGCACCCATCTTCGGTGGAGAAATGGACGATCTGGGCAGCTTTATCAAACAGATTGATCAAGTCATGCATCTCTACCCAACCGGTGATGCGCGCCAAATCCTCATACTATACAACGCAATCCAGATGCAGTTGTATGGCGACGCGATGAGAACATCATTCAGACACTCACCGGGAGACTGGCCAACACTACGGAGCATCCTCATCTCTACCTACAAAACGCACACACCTTGTGAGGAACTCCTCAGAAGAGTGTACAACACACATTATGGAGGAAGTCTTCGTAAGTTTCTCGAAGAACTCGAGCACAAATCACATATAATAATTACTAAATTAGAGCTAGAAAATAATCCAGACAATAAGATATTATATACTAAGGCATTACATAATACAGTTAGGGACGTAATAAATAAGAGACTACCGGACAGATTATATATGCAATTAGCAAGATATGACATATCAACAATTGATAAACTGAAAGCAGTAACCCAAGAATTAGGGTTATACGAGGACCGCATACCTGACAAAATAATACCTATAAATAATACGTATCATAATAAAAATTATTATCAGAACCCAAGAGCTCAACAAAATTTTTCTCCAAATTACAATCAGAACCCAAGAGCTCAACAAAATTTTTCCCCAAATTACAATCAGAACCCAAGAGCTCAACAAAATTTTTCTCCAAATCACAATCAGAATTATAGGAGCCAAAAAAACTTTAACCCCAATTACAACCAGAATTTTGGGAGTCAACAAAATTTTCACCCAAATTATCATCAGAATTTTGGGAGGCAACAAAATTTTAATCAGTATCCACAAAATGAAGCAATGGTTAACGAACCATTGTATCATGACTTTCAGCACAAATTAAATCTGGGCAGAATACACAACCCTATGAATTATCAATCAAATAATAATAACAATAGACCACCTAACCAACCCATAAAAAGGCAACGACCCAGTAACAGTGGTCAATCAAAAATGGATTGGGAGGCAAATTTTCATCAAACAGCCTCGGAAAGGAATCCAAAACCCCATTCATAAACATAACTTTGAATAACATACGAATGCGATGCCTAATAGACACAGGGTCATCAGTAAATTTAATGAGTAAAAATTTCCTTAACTACGAAACTTTCACGGAAAATATTACTTGTCACACCATATGTGGGGAAGTACAATTAAATACAAGCATATCTTTAGCCCCTAGCAAGCTTTGTCCTACAGATCAGAAGTTTTACATTCATAATTTTTCAAAAAATTTTGACATCCTTTTAGGCCGAACGTTCCTTAAGGATTGTAAAAGCGAGATCAATTACGAGGATGAGTTTGTTAAGCTTAATAATTTCCAATTTTTATTTAAATATAATAACGAATATAAGAAAAAAGAATATGTTAATGAAAATAAGAAAGAAGAATATAAAAACGAAAATGAAACAGAAGAATATGATAATGAAAATAAAGACAAAGAATATAATAACGAATATAAGAAAAGAGAATATGAAACAAAAAATAAGAAAAAAGAATATAGTAACGAAAATAGGAAAAAACAATACGATAATGAAAATAAAGACAAAGAATATATTAACAAAAATAAGAAAAAAGAATATGAAACAAAAAATAAGAAAAAAGAATATAGTAACGGAAAAATATGAAAACAAAAATAAAAAAGAAGAATATGAAGACCCACCACTATTACTAGATATCCATATGGCATACGCATTGGAAAACGAATTGGTGGAAAGTAACCAATTTAGATTAGACCACCTAAATACGGAAGAAAAATCCAAGTTAACAAGAGTTTTGTATAAATTTAACGATATTCAGTATAATGAGAGTGACAATTTGACTTTCACAAATACTGTAAAGCACGTTATAAATACAAAAAATGAGGAGCCTTGTTATAGGAAACCGTATAAATATCCACAAAGCTATGACCAAGAGGTTACCAATCAAATGAAGGAAATGGTGCAACAAGGCATTATACGACCATCCAATTCACCATATTGTTCTCCTATCTGGATAGTACCAAAAAAAGAAGATGCATCCGGAGAGAAAAAATATAGAATAGTCGTAGACTATCGCGGCCTGAATGAAAAAACAATTAGCGATAAGTATCCCATACCTGTGATGGACGAAATATTGGACAAACTAGGAAAATGCCAATATTTCACTACAATCGATTTAGCCAAAGGATTTCACCAAATTCAGATGGACGAACGATCCATCGCAAAAACGGCATTCTCAACAAGAGAGGGACATTTCGAATACACACGAATGCCATTTGGCTTGAAAAATGCCCCGGCAACCTTTCAACGGTGCATGAACAATCTTCTGGGAGACTTAATTCACAAACATTGTCTAGTTTACATGGATGACATAATAGTGTATTCCACTTCATTGGAAGAACACATATTAGCATTACAGAAAGTCTTTGGAAAGCTCAGAGAAGCAAATCTAAAACTACAACTAGCAAAGTGTGAATTCATGAAAAAAGAAACTGAATTTCTAGGACATATAATCACAACGGAAGGAATAAAACCTAATCCAATAAAAATAAAAGCCGTTAAAGAATTTCCAATCCCTAAGACTCCAAAAGAAATCAAAAGATTCCTAGGATTATGCGGATTTTACAGGAAGTTCATCCCAGATTTCGCCAAAGTTGTGAAGCCAATGACCGTAAAGCTGAAGAAAGGAGCAAAAATAAATGAAAAAGACATAACATACATCGAAGCCTTCGAAAAACTAAAATTACTTATAGTATCCGACCCAATATTAGTATATCCGGATTTCACGAAAAAATTCTCTCTTACTACAGACGCTAGTAATTATGCATTAGGAGCGGTATTATCACAGGATCACAAACCAATATGTTATGCTAGCAGAACCTTGAACGAACACGAGATAAATTACTCAGCAATAGAAAAAGAATTATTAGCAATAATTTGGGCAACGAAAAATTTCAGGTCATATTTATTTGGTAGAACTTTTGAAATACTTAGCGACCACAAACCTCTCATATGGCTAAATAACATAAAAGAGCCAAACATGAAGTTACAAAGATGGAAAATAAGACTAAACGAATTTGATTATGAAATAAAATACATACCAGGCAAAGAAAACTATGTAGCCGATGCACTTTCACGAGTTAAAACCGAAGAAAATAACATTGAAGAAAATTTCATGGCGAATGCTCAAGATAGCATAGTAGCGACAATACATAGCGCAAACGAGGATAATCAAAATTGTATTGCAGTCACAGAAAAACCATTGAATAATTTTAGTCATCAAATAGAATTAATAAAAGCAAATACTGAAGAAATAAAGAAAATTAACTATTTTCACAAGACTAAGATCCTAATAACTTACATAGAAATGACACCGGAAAAAGCAGAAGAGATCATAAAAGAATATCTCTGTGCAAAAACCAGCGTTATATACTTCCCACATGAAGGTGACTACATAATATTCCAAAAAGCTTATTCAGAAATAATACAAAGAGATTGTCCGATAAAAACTATGAGAACCACCAAAAAATTAAAAGATATCCAAACCTATTCAGAATTGAAACAAACCATATTAAATGACCATATTAAACTTTTACATCCAGGAATAGAAAAAACTATAGCAATGTTTAAAGAAAAATATTATTTTCCGGATTACCAAAAACTAATACAAAACATGATTAACGAATGCGAAATCTGCAATACATCAAAAGTAGAACACAGGGACACCAAATTTCGTTATGAAATAACACCTGAGATTTTCAACCCTAGAGAAAAATACGTTATAGATTTTTATATGGTTAATAATAAGCAATTTTTATCATGCATAGACGTATACTCAAAATACGCTACATTAATAGAAATACATGGTAAAGATTGGTTAGAAACAAAACGAGCATTACTAAAAATATTCAACGAAATGGGAAAACCATCAGAAATAAAAGCAGACAAAGACTCAGCATTCATGAGTGCAGCATTAAAAATTTGGTTAGATTCAGAAAATGTAAAAATTCAAATCACAACAAGCAAGAACGGAATATCAGATGTAGAACGATTTCATAAAACAATCAACGAAAAACTAAGAATAATTAATTCGGACACAAACAAAGAAAATAAATTAACCAAATTCGAAATAATACTTTACACTTATAATCATAAAACAATACATAGCACTACTGGTAGAACACCAGCAGATATCTTTATTTATGCCGGATCACCAGCATACAATACCCAGTTGAATAAAATTAAAAAGATCAATAAACTAAACGAAAAAAGACAAACTTACGAAGTAGATACAAACTATAGAGAAATGCCACTTGTCAAATCAAAAACCACAAACCCATTCAGGAAAACAGGCATAATAAAACAGTTAGACAGCAAACATTTCGAGGAAACAAATAGAGGCCGAAGAATCATACATTATAAAACTAAATTTAAAAAGAAAAAGAAAATAAACTTAAATAAATATAACAATAATTTCAGGTCAACTACGGAAGATTCATCTACCAGTCCACCTGCTAATAATTATAATATTAACGCTAACCGTAACTCAGAGTAACACCCAAAACATAGAAGTAAACCATGTAAAAGCACAAAACGGGTTCGTTTTATTTAAAACAGGCTCATTGAGCATACCCTCAGATTTTGAATACCATTGCCTAACAGTAAACCTAACAAAAACCGAAAATACTGAACAAGATTTAATATCTCAGACACATAATTTTAGTGCTCTACCCCAAATAGAATATCTAGTAGAAAAACTTCATAGAGAAATGAACGGAATAAAGATAATCAAAAGACAGAAACGAGGACTCTTAAACGTAGTAGGAAAAGGCTACAAATATTTATTTGGCACATTAACTGAAGACGACAAAACAGAACTTACTGAAAAAATTCATGATTTAGAAGCTAATAGCATACAAGTAAACGAACTCAACAAAGTAATAGAAGCAGTCAATCATGGCATACAAGTAATGGACAGCATGACCGAAATGTCACAACAAAACTCTAAATTAAGCTTATTAATGTTCAACTTACAACAATTCACTGAATACATTGAAGATATTGAATTAGGAATGCAATTATCCAGATTGGGAATTTTCAACCCAAAATTACTAAAACATGACCATTTGTTAAATGTTGATTCAGAAAAATTGTTAAATATAAAAACATCCACTTGGATAAAATCCACAACAAATGAAATCATAATTATATCACATATACCAAAAACTCTGTCACAAGAAACTTTGTATTCAATAATACCCTATCCAGACGAGGAAAAGAATGTTTTAACCGAACTAGAACTAACTATTAGTGATAAATATTATTTACACAAAAATAATACTTATTCAGTAGCAAATAAGAAACTAATAACAAATGAATGCATAAACGGTATCTTAAAACAAATAAAAGTTGAATGTAAATACACAAAAACACGAAAAAACTATGACATAAATTTCATAGAACCAAATGTAATATTAACTTGGAACTTACCTAAAACTACACTTAATCAAAACTGTATACCACAACAAGTAGAAATTTTTGGAAACAACATTATCAAAGCAACCAATTGTTCTGTTCAATTAGAAGATATCCAGATATCAAATGTAATATCAGACTTTACGCAAACTATTTATATAAGTAATAATATAACCAAAACAGAGCCGTTAGCATTCTTAGAAACTAAAGAACTCATAAGAGAACATACAAAAACAAATAATACCTTGTTAATCATAAGCTTAACATTAGTGACAGTATTGTCAATAGTAATAATAAGCTATTTTTTGTTCAAATTCAAAAATTTACCTAAACAACTAATAATTAAGTATAAGAATAGTACAGCACCGACACCACACGTCGAACAAGAAAACCAAGCAACCATCGAAAACGCCAACAACTTACAACTATACCCCGCACTCTAACGCTTGAGGACAAGCTCATTTCTAAGGGATGGGGAAGTGACATATCCAGATCACGCTGATCTCTCATGTCCACGCACACTGCGACCGCAACAGCAGCGCACAAGAAACGCCGTCCCAGCGATCACAACCCAAAATGTAATACAACACCTATCCCATTCTACAAGTGGGCTAACATGAAACCCAAACGGGCAACCGACACCACCATTAGACTCCGTCGGCGCATTCTTCAAATGAGCTAGCCTAAAACTCAAGTGGGCCACCCGGATTAGAATCCGTTAGTGCACTCTACAAGTGAGCTAGCATAAAACTCAAGTGGACCATCGCCAGACCCAAGCGGGCCATCCGACACCTCCACCAATAGGATAGCAGCGACACATGTGCAACATCGCAGAGGAGGCAAATGCGAGGTTTCATTTTAAATAAACTACTAGTATAAGTTGAGAGTGATTTTGTACGTGAAGCGGAGAGGACGTCTGTTCTTTTAAATAAAATCTTTATATTATCCTTAAAAACCCGTTGTCAGTTTCTTCATTTGGCGCCGCCGGTACAGCACTCCCCAAAAACGTAATTATATATATTTATTTTGTTGTTATACTAGGTGTATAAGTGTGAATCCAAATTTAGTCTTGGAGACACACTTATCTTCCCCCCCTTTTAATTTTGGGGATTTAGGGACTCACCCGCCTCCTTGCTAGGCGGCTTCAAGTTGCTCACATGGGCCGTCCTTATCCGCTTCTCTGCTGCATTTGACAGGTGGTGTACTTTCACCCACACCCTGTCTCCAATTTGGGGGTTCCATTGCCTGCGCCGAAGCTTGCAATGCCTTGCCTGGTCCTGAGAGTCCTCGACCGCGGCCAATTGACTTGCCTTATATTGCCGGACATATGCTCTTACGTCTCTATATAATCCTGGCCAATAGTAGCGCTCTGCTACCCGGGCTATTGTCTTTCGACTCCCCGTATGTCCTGCGGCGGCGGTGTTGTGGTCCTCCTCTAGGACTTGTGTCCTCTTGCCGGTTGGCACACACAATTTCCAGGCTTTCACATCATCGGTTCCGTCTCTGTGAGGGATGTGCCTGTATAAGTTTCCGGATCTCTCCATGTAGTCTGGAAACTTTCTTGGGTTCTTGGCGATGGTGGTTCGCATCTTCTGGATCCAGTGGCACTTATTCGCTTGGTCCATCGCGTCTTCCACCGTTGAGACTCTCCGGCATGTCTCCTTCCGGGGCTGTCGAGATTTGGCATCTGTAACACTCCTGGCTGGTTTGACTGTCTTTGCTATGTACAGTCTCTCCTCCTGATGCTCTCGAATTCCCTTTCCCGGTATATTTATCCTCAGGCCTGCGCACTCCAAAACCGTTCCCATGCCCGACAGAAAATCCCATCCGAGAACTAAGCCATCGATGACTCCAGGGAGTATCAGTAGAGCAATATCCATACTGCTCCTGCCGAGTCTGATATTCACCTCGACTTGTTCTCGGACTCCGCTGTTCCGACCATCTGCCATGCGGACTCGCAGTTCGGTTGCGCGTCGTCGGCCTACGTCGAACAGTCCACGAGCTAGCTTCTCGCTAATGAAACTACTCGTGGCCCCTGTATCGATCGTAGCCTTGTACTGGCAGTTGCCGATCTCTACGACCGCTGTCAGCTGCGCTCCCTCGTCCTGCAGGCTGCCGATTAGCGTCTTGGGGCTGCCTTTCTTCGGCTGCCGCTCGCTTCTCGGTGGTGGACGCCGGTGTCCTTCTCCCGACGGACAACATACCGACGTACGAACACCGATACGTCCACATATCCAACAATAATCTAGCATGGGATTTGTGCACTCTATCGCACGGTGTCCCTCCTGGCCGCAACATCTGCAGGCCATCGCTGTATTATTTATATGTGTTTGTATATTGTCGCGTCTCGTCCTCGGGGCTGGTCTGGGTCTCGCGTTGGTTTCAGCTCTCTGTGTCTGACCAATGTCCGCTATCCGCACAAGCCGTGGGCCGTCTTGCCTTGGCGCTGGCTCTATTTGGCGGTAGTGACGCAACTGTGGTGACTCCATATGTCGTCGTGGTGGCTCCCCGCGTCTCTGTTGAGGTTGCCTTTGCTGCGGGGCGTTGTACCTCGAGTGCTCCACGCGTCTCTGATGAGGCTGTCCCTGCCTCTGCTGCGGAGCGTTGTACCTCTGCTCCGTGTGGCTTTGCTGTCTCAATCTTTCTCTGTCAGCCTCGAGCTCCTCAAACACGACGGCCAAATACATCAATTCCTCCAAATCGCTGAATTGATCTGGCCGTGCGTACGCCCGCAGGTCTGGTAGGCTGTTATTGTATATTCTGAGCAGTTGTGTGTCTGCCGAATATTTCAGTGGCCGCATGAGCGTCTGCATTTCCACCATGTACACTTTAAATGGCTCGTTCATAGCCTGACGTCTGTGGTTGACCTCGTCCTTTAAGTTTTCGAAGTAGCCTCTCGGCAGAAAGTACTCTTGAAAGCTTTGGATGAATGTTGCCCAACTCGTCCAGTGCCGGTTATTGGCAACGTACCACTTCAGAGCCATTCCCTGAAGGAGTTCGGGCATGGCCCTGAGAACCAGATCCAGGTCGAGCCCATAGGTATCCGCTGACCACTCGACTTGCTCCAAGAAGTCGAGCGGCTCCGTTGTGCCGTCGAAGCGAAAATTCCATTCACGGACTTGTTTCGCTACCCTTGGATACTCTTGGGCCTTAGTCGCCGTCGTGTGTTTGCGTATTGATACCTTCTTGGATGGCTGTGGTACAGGTGTTTCCCATGCTGCGTGGCTGGCGTCTCGTGAGCGTGCTGCTGTGCTGGTTGTCGGTATGCTTAAATGGGCGACATCAACGTTTGACTTCTTTTTTGTATCAGCAACCTGTCCGCTTTCCCTCGCCAGTGACGCCCTGCTATGAATTGCCGCCAATTCCGCAATCCGCGTGGTGTATGGCAGTTTGGATTCGTGAGTATCCACCCACTCTCCAAACTGTCGACGCATAACGTCCAGTGTGCCACTCAGCTCCACTTGGAACTCGTCTCCATACTTTACAACTTCCTCCTTTTTGAGGTTGTAAATCCACGCGCGAACCATATTTCTCGTTTAATATATTTAACTATGTATCAATTATCACAACCACCAGTGTTGGGCGCCAGTTGTAACGAACCTTATTACTCTGCCGGGCTGACGCTCAGTCGAGCTGTGGGTTCGTGCAACAAAATTTATGAAATTTGGTCGCGAGGTGATAATTAATAACACAATTATTTATATATATATAATGGTTTATTTAGTATAATTGGAATACACTAGCAATTCTGCTCGATGTTTGAATGGTGACACTTCACTGAGGCCTTCGTTGGTTTTCGGCAAGTGATCCTGTTCGGAAAAGCAGGTTCTAGGCACCCGTGCACCAGTTACAAGATTATGTGACTTCGCTTGCTCGATCGGTTATCATACGACACTCCTTTAAGCCAAAGGATTCGTACGTATGCCGTCTGGACGCAGCTGAATTCGTGCGCGTTCACCTTGTAACTGTGCAGGCCTCACCCAGTGGCACGACTTAAACGTGGCAAGGATCACTGCTTAACTATTTAAGGACCTCAGTGTCCTTGTTGGTATTGGGTTTGCAGGCGTCGAAGAACTCGATGTTCCTTGATGATGCGTCGTCCTGTTGATCTGCCCTCACTTGTATTTTTCACTCGCGTAGAGTTTGCTCTGTTGCCGCACTCGCGTAGAATTTGCCCAGAGCTTCCGCTTTGCGTATCGGATCTCGTCGAACTGACAGAGGTTCCGCCTTACGTGTCGGTTTTTCTGAACTGTCTTCAGTGCGTTTCGGCGCTCCTTTTATAGGCCAGGTCGTGGCCTTTTGTCGGGACTGTACCAGAAATCACGTGATCGCCTCGGTGGCGTGATTTCTGGTAATTTTCCACTGCCATTTCGCTGTTGCCAACCTATGTCTGCCGATAGTGTGAGTATGGATGGATATATTGTGCCATCCATACTCCTCACACTATAACGGCGCATGTCTCGGTGGACATGTGTGGCAGACACGCTCAAATGGCTGACAACCTGCGCACGAAAGAGAGAGGACGAAAGAGAGCGAATTCGCCGCAACTGCAAACAGAGCCGGGCTTCGGTCTGATGTGCAGCTGCTGTGAGGGGCGCATATAGCACAAATAAATATATAAACATATATATTTATATGCGGTCGCTATATGGCTCCTCACAACTTGTTCTCGGACTCCGCTGTTTCGACCATCTGCCATGCGGAGTCGCAGTTCGGTTGCGCGTCGTCGGCCTACGTCGAACAGTCCACGAGCTAGCTTCTCGCTAATGAAACTACTCGTGGCCCCTGTATCGATCGTAGCCTTGTACTGGCAGTTGCCGATCTCTACGACCGCTGTCAGCTGCGCTCCCTCGTCCTGCAGGCTGCCGATTAGCGTCTTGGGGCTGCTCTTATTCTCGCCTCGCCTCGTAGCACAACTTAAACGTAGCGAGGATTCACTACTTTAACGTTTAAGGACCTCAGTGTCCTGTATTAGTAAAAGTCTTTACTCGCTGTTTGTTTCTCGCGTAGACTTTATTCGTAGCTCCCGCTTACGAATTATGATTTTAAATTATTGGACAGCGTTTCCCCTTTTCACTTGGTATCGAACTTAACTCGCTCTACTGTTCGACAGAGGTTCCGCTTAGCGTTCTGGATTTCACTGACTGTCTCTCTGGAACTGACTCTCTGGAACTGACTGTCTGGAACTGACTGTCCGCTGTGTGTTGCGGCGCTCCTTTTATAGGCCGGGTCGCGGCCTTTTGTCGGGACTCTACCAGAAATCACGCGATCGCCTCGGTGGCGTGATTTCTGGTAATTTTCCACTGCCATCTGCTGGCGCCAGCCTATGTCTGCCGTTAGTGTGAGTATGGATGGAGATGTGTCCTGGTGGACGACATGTCCTGTCGTGCAAAATAAATAAATTTTGCAAAGAAAAAAAGCGAAATAAAAAAGAGAGTAAGAAAAACTGTCAGTGATAAATTTTGTTTATAAGTTGCTTTCGAGGCTGGAGATGCGCATGAGAATCGCATAGAGGGGCACACGAAAGCCAGGTTAGAGCATTAGGCCTGCTGCTGTAGGCCATGCAGCTTGTTGCTTTAAGCTCGCCCCGTTGACAGTTGTCAGATGGCATTTGCGACATTTGCCGATATGGTCACTATACGATTAACACAACTGCCCCCTTCGACCCACTTTCCCCTGGCCCACCACCCGCTAACAAAACTAAAGTATTCCAATTCGCCAAATTGTCATTTTCTTTGTTTATTTGGCTTTCTTTGAATTCCTTGGAGGCGACTTGTTGTTGTTGTTGTTTGTTGTTGTTTTCCCATGAGAGACAATGAACTGCCAACAACAGCCACACAACTGCCACCCAACTAATCTCTCAATCCTCAATCCACAGCCCTCAATCCACAATGCTCAATCCACAATCCACAATCCTCAATCCTCTGGTCCTCGCGCCTTGAATCAGTTGTGACATTTCCAAGCTCAGCCACTCAACGGACCTCACATACTCAACAAACATTTCCCCCCAGGGGTAACACCCACAAACACACACAAAAGAAGGCAGAGTAATGAAAAAAATGCTAAGCGTTCTTTTTAATACCCTAGCCTTAGAACTGACTCCACGTGGGGAGTGTCCTCTGAGTGGCCACTCAGCTGAAGTAGGCCAAATAAAGTTGTTTGTTCCGTTTCTCATTACGTTTCGTATACCCTAGAGAAAGCGACACTCAATGTATGTTCAGACTCTAATATATATGTATATATATATATATATATATTATATCTGAATATTTATAAGATAAGCAGATAAGCATAATAGTTAAATTTCCATTTCCATTTCCATTCCGTTGCGAAACTACAAGACTAAATTTGTATATTGTTTAATTAAATTGATCTCTTTTGATATTCCCGTTTTTGGATCTTGAATTCATATAGAGAATGTGGAATGTGAATGCAAATTTAAGAAAAATATCGAGAAATTGCATTGTTTGGTTACGCAGGTATCCGCGCCAAACAACGGTTAAAGCAGCTTCTCTTAACATTGTACTCTTTTAATAAGTTATGCTCTGCGCAGCATAAAGAGAAAATTAACGTAAAGATCTAACTGTTGTTTTGTACATGCTTATCGGCATTTCGTTTATTGCATTCCTTTTCGCTTTGCTTGCCTTTTGCAATGCCAGCTGCAATTCGGCAGCTAGTTAGTTCTAATTCGTAAATCGAGAATACAAGTCGCGGCATTGTGTTCGACACCGCAGATCGGCGGATCGGTTTGAACAATTAAAATTGAAAGCTCAAATCGGAGCTAATAACAAACAATTATAAATACTTTAATTTTGGCCACGAAGGCAAAACAATTGTAGCTCAAATCGGAGTTTTGTATTAAACAGTTGTAGCTCAAATCGGAGCTTTGTAATAAACAATTGTAGCTCAAATCGGAGCTTTAATATAAATAATATAATAATAAACTTAATTAATAGAAAAGAAAGTTTTCGGTGCGTTTCTATTAATTTTTGTGAGACTTTGAAAAATTCGATAGCTATTGAAAAAGCTCAATAGCTCAACATTTGGTGACCCCGACGTGATTTTTGTTTAAATAAATACAAATTATTTAAAGTAAAGACGTGATTAATTAGCTCTGTTTGTTTAAATAAATACAAATTATTTAAAGTAAAGAGTTAATAAAACAATACAATTAATAAAGCGCCCGCGCTCTTGCATTGTTGTCGACATTCTCGGTTCGTTTTGTGCTCACTTTCGGTTCAAGTGTTTGACCTCAAATTGACATTGGCGCCTGCGCAGTCAATTCGCTTATCGCGTTTGCTTTAACAATTGCATCAGCCGTTTCTGCATTGTTATTGCTTGTTCTTTTTCGTTTTGCTTGCGCTTATGAACAGGGTGTTTGACATTTCGTCATTTGAACTAGTGTGTTAAAGCTTTGTGAAAATTTATTAAAATGCAACATTCTACTGCCGTTCAGTCTCGTACTGCCCCGTTTTACAAAGCCAAGGCCAAAGCTATTGATGAGCAGGTAAAACGGATGGCCAAAGCAATCGCTCCGGAGCAAATTGTGCATCTCAGCGAAGAAGAGTTGGCTGTTCGGCTCAAGGCGTTGGAAAGTGCTCAGCAGGCATTTTACAACATGCATGACGCTTTGGAGGAGCTGGACTTTGATGAAATCGGGAGTGAATTACGGGCATGTTTTGATGACCTTTCAATAGTAGTGGAAACTATCTTGCGACGCGAAATTGGCAAACGAAAGTTGTCGTCGCCGTTGTGCTCGACTATGAGGCAAGATACCTGTGGTGATAATCACACATTGTCTCAAAGCCGAATCCGGTTGCCTGAGATCAAGCTGCCCGAGTTTAGTGGAGGATACACCAAGTTTGCAGAGTTCATAGCGATGTTCTCTTCAATCATTGATGCGGACTCAGGACTTTCGGATGTGGAGAAGTTTCAGCACTTGCGATCGTGTCTGAAAGGATCAGCCTTGGATAGTGTTTCTTCGTTGGAAATCAGCAGCGCTAACTATCCAGTTGCATTGGAGCTCCTTAAAAAACGATTTAACAACAAGCGTCTCATTTTCCAAGCACATATCACGGAGATATTGGGATTGGATTGCATCGAGTCGTCGTCAGCGGTAAAACTTCGAACCCTTTCGGATACGGTTAATTCCAACATGCGCGCTCTACAAAGCCTGGGCAACGTTGAGCAGATTGCGGGATTTATTATCGTGCACAGTTTGCTGCAGAAAGTGGACAAGGCAACGCAGATCAGTTGGGAGGAGACAGCACCGATGGACACTATTCCTACTTGTGAGCAGTTCTTGGCATTTCTGGATCGACGCTGTCAAAGGTTGGAAAATGTGGAACACGCTATGGCAACGTATACGCCTAGCTCTAAGGTGGGAAAAAGTAGTAGAATCGTTAACACTAGCAGAAAAGCCTTTGTCGCTACTAACTCCAACACAAATAAATGTGTGTTCTGTGAGACCTTTGGCCACTTAATTTATAACTGTTCCCGTTTTGGAAATCTGTCTCCGCAACTGCGTCTACGAGAGGTAAAGAAGCTCAACCTTTGCATTAATTGCCTGTGTAAAGGTCATCGGCTAAAGGAGTGCAGCTCCACTACCTGCAACCGCTGCAAGGCCAAGCATCATACGCTTCTGCATTTTGAGAATCAGATTGACGGCTCTCAAGTTATCTTTGCTTCGCATCCGCCTGCTGCAAACCCTTCGGCAACACTTGTAGCCCAAAATCTTAGTCAAGACGTGGTGCTCTTGGCAACTGCTGTAATCAACATTAGAAGTCGTACTGGAGTTTTAGTCCCTTGCCGAGCGCTACTGGATTCTGGATCGCAGGTGCACATCATCACATCTCGTTTAGCTCAACACCTCCAGCTGCGCAAGCATCGCTCACCTACTTTGATCTCAGGATTGGGGGAGTCTACTGTTGCCTCAGAAGGCTATTCAGCCGATATAAGTTTTCAATCGCGAGCATCTGCCTACTCTGCCGACATCTCAGTTCTCGTAGCTCCATCTATAACTGGAAATCAGCCTAGCTACGATGTCGACACTGAGCTCTGGAATATACCCTCAAATATTCGCTTGGCTGATCCAGAGTTCTTCAAGGCGCACAAAATTGATTTGTTAATTGGAGCTGGCCTGTTTTTTGAATTGTTGTGTGTCGGTCAAATCAAAATCGCTCCTGGTTTGCCTATTCTTCAAAAAACTCAACTGGGCTGGATAGTGACAGGAGGAACTTCTTCAGCGAGCCCTGCCTCATTGATGGTCACTAGCTCGGTTATGATGCCAAATCCTAGCCCAGATCACAAGCTTGATGAAATCGTTCGTCGGTTTTGGGAGGTAGAATCGTGTTCCCGTTTAGTCAATGAATCTACCAAGGAGGAACTTGACTGTGAAGCGCATTTTAAACAAACTTTTGCTCGTTTGGACACTGGCGAATATTCGGTTCGCCTTCCAGTCAAGCATGCTGTGGATCTAATTGGAGATTCGTATCAGCAGGCATATCGTCGTTTTTGCAACCTGGAACGCAAATTAGAACGTCATCCTGGTTTGAAGTCGCAATATTCAGCATTTATCAAGGAGTATCTGGATTTGAATCACATGTCTCTTGTGGAGTCGGACATGCTAAGTCGCTGCAAGTATTATCTTCCTCATCATTGTGTTCTTAAGGAAGATAGCTCAACAACTAAGCTTAGAGTTGTTTTTGATGGTTCGGCCGTGTCTTCGTCTGGCTATTCCCTGAATGAAATCCTCATGGCAGGCCCAACAATTCAACGCAAGCTGTTCGCTACACTGTTGCAGTTTAGGACATTCCCAATAGCCTTGACTGGTGACATTAGCAAAATGTACAGGTGCGTTAGGATGGCTGAACCCGATTCCTATCTGCAATGTATCTTATGGCGTGATTCACCTCATCAGGAAATTCAAGTTTTCAAGCTGGATACTGTCACCTATGGCACAAAGCCAGCTTCTTTTCTGGCGGTTCGTTCCATGCAGCAATTAGCTATTGATGAAAGAAGTTCATTTCCTGCTGGATCTAAAGTGATTTTGAGCGATTTTTATGTAGATGATCTCATCACTGGAGGTGACTCTGCCGAGGAAGTAATTCATATTATGGAGCAAACAGTCAGCCTGCTTCGAAAGGGAAACTTTAAACTTAGGAAGTGGTGCTCCAACGATCCTCGCGTACTTCAACACGTTCCTGATGAGGAAAAGGAGACTTTTTTAAAATTTGACGATGGCACGGATGTCACGAAGACTCTCGGACTTGCGTGGGATCCAGCCTCTGACTGCCTTCTGTTCAACTTTTCGCCTATGAAAGCGCCTGGAAAGCCTAGCAAACGGTCTGTGCTGTCTACCATTGCTCGGTTCTATGACCCGCTTGGACTTATCGGACCCGTGGTAGCCAAGGCCAAGATCTTTTTGCAGCACATTTGGAGAGAGCAATTGGATTGGGATGAGAGTCTTCCTGCTTCTTTGCACTGTTCTTGGAATAGCTTGTGTGCCGATATTTGCAACACAGAGCAAATAAAACTCCCTCGACTGGTCGTTGTTCCAAAGGGCATCATCGAAGTTCATGGTTTTAGTGATGCGAGCATTGAGGCTTACGGTGGATGCATTTACGTTGTATCCATAACAGAAGGAAGGCGCATAGCTCATTTGTTGTGCTCTAAGTCTCGTGTGGCACCTTTACGAACTCTCACAGTACCAAAGCTGGAATTATCTGCTGCTGCACTGCTATCTCAACTTATTCGCGAAGTAGCTCAAATGAAGTTATTTAACTGCAGATACTATTGTTGGTCGGATTCGGCAGTTGTCTTATCCTGGATACGTGATGAGCCTTCGCGCTTCCAAACGTTCACGGCTAATCGGATATCTTTAATACAAGAGCTTACGACAGGAATGGAATGGCGCTACGTACCGACGGAATGCAACCCGGCAGACATTCTTTCTAGAGGAGCACTTCCAAGCGACCTTTTAGAATCATCGTTGTGGTCTCATGGTCCCGATTTCTTAACCAAAGGAGAGTGCGACTGGCCCGCATCATGTTTACCGGCCCGGACGCTTCCTGAGCTGCGGCAAAAGGTGCTAGTTACCATCTCTAGATGCTCTGATGTCAGCTTAGGATGCAAGTTTGCAAATTCCTTTCATAACCTGCGTCGTGTCTTCGGATATATATATAAATTTCGCAATCGCATCAGGGATGCCAGTCTAACGGTAGATTGGATACACAAGGGCACTCAACTACTCTTGCGGAGCATCCAGATGGCGAATCTGAGTGATGAGTATAGGGCTCTTCAAGACGGACGGACTATCAAATCATCCAGCTCTATTGCCTCGCTTACCCCATTCATCGATGAGTTTGGACTTCTTCGTGTTGGTGGCCGTCTAAAACACTCGAGCCTGGATTTCGATGCTCAGCATCCCATCATACTTCCGGGACATCATCCTGTCACACGCGCCATCATCATGCATTTTCACAGGCGTCAGCTGCATGCCGGACCTCGTTCTCTGCTTGCTCATATTCGGCTCCACTATTGGCCTATTGGTGGGCGTAAGACTGTCTCCAGCGTAACAACAAAATGCATTATGTGTTTTCGAGCAAAACCGGTCCTGGCTGAGACAATCATGGCTGATCTTCCCCGCGATCGTGTTAGTGGCTCGCATCCTTTCGCTGTCACTGGAGTGGACTATTGTGGACCGTTTTATTACAAGAGCGAGATTCGTAACAAAGGACCAGTAAAATGCTACATCTCGGTCTTCATTTGCTTCGCAACAAAGGCGGTGCATCTCGAACTGGTTCCTGATTTGTCAACAGCAGCCTTTCTCAATGCACTCAAGAGGTTTATTCTTACCAGATGTAAACCTGTTCGCATATGGTCGGACAATGCGACAAATTTCGTCGGAGCCAAGAATGACTTAGCTGAACTCAAGCGACTCTTCCTCAGCGAGAAGCACATCGACTCCGTCCGACAATTTTGTGTCTCTGACGACATCGAATGGGAATTCATCCCACCTCGCTCACCACACTTTGGTGGACTTTGGGAGGCGGCGGTGAAGACAGCAAAATACCATTTCTATCGGTCGGTCGGACCCTCGGTTTTGCCCCTGGATGATCTGCGCACACTGGTTTGCCACATTGGGGCAATAATAAACTCTCGACCTCTTTTTCCACTTTCAGAGCACCCTGCAGATCTGGATGTGTTAACTCCTGCGCACTTCCTTGGTACTGCGCCACTCACACTTTATCCGGAGCCGGATGTCACCAAGCTAAACGTTAGCCGCCTAGATCGATGGCAGCGTATAGCTTATTATCAGCAAATTTTCTGGAGTCGTTGGCGTGATGAATATTTAACGCTTCTTCAGCAACGGTCCAAATGGAGAAAATCCTACCCGGGTGTTCACATCAACGATGTTGTCCTTGTAAAGGATGAAAACTTGCCACCCCTTAAATGGCCACTGGCTCGTGTGGTCGAGCTTGTTGCTGGTGCTGACGGCGTTTCCCGAGTAGCTGTTCTCAAGACGTCAACTGGAATAATAAAGAGAGCTGTGCGCAAGTTGTGTGCGCTTCCGAAAGAGGATGCTGTTGAAAGCCCGTGTCTTTCAACGGGGGGAGAATGTTTGGTTACGCAGGTATCCGCGCCAAACAACGGTTAAAGCAGCTTCTCTTAACATTGTACTCTTTTAATAAGTTATGCTCTGCGCAGCATAAAGAGAAAATTAACGTAAAGATCTAACTGTTGTTTTGTACATGCTTATCGGCATTTCGTTTATTGCATTCCTTTTCGCTTTGCTTGCCTTTTGCAATGCCAGCTGCAATTCGGCAGCTAGTTAGTTCTAATTCGTAAATCGAGAATACAAGTCGCGGCATTGTGTTCGACACCGCAGATCGGCGGATCGGTTTGAACAATTAAAATTGAAAGCTCAAATCGGAGCTAATAACAAACAATTATAAATACTTTAATTTTGGCCACGAAGGCAAAACAATTGTAGCTCAAATCGGAGTTTTGTATTAAACAGTTGTAGCTCAAATCGGAGCTTTGTAATAAACAATTGTAGCTCAAATCGGAGCTTTAATATAAATAATATATAATAATAAACTTAATTAATAGAAAAGAAAGTTTTCGGTGCGTTTCTATTAATTTTTGTGAGACTTTGAAAAATTCGATAGCTATTGAAAAAGCTCAATAGCTCAACAAACATCTTTGCAGATCCATTATTTCTCCCTGCCAGCACGGGTTTATGAAATATAGGTCTACCACAACTAACCTATTAGAATTCACTTCTCTTGTTATTAAGGGTTTTCAAACCAAGATGCAAACGGAGGTTATTTACACTGACTTTAGTAAGGCATTTGATTCCGTTAATCATGCATTGCTTATTCACAAACTTAATCTTCTGGGATTCCCAAATAACTTAATTTGTTGGATCTCAAACTACTTAACGCGTAGGACACAGAAAGTTTACTTTAGAGGTTCTATCTCAAAGTCTGTTCGGGTTACTTCCGGAGTACCACAAGGAAGTCACCTTGGCCCATTGCTTTTCACTTTATTCATAAATGATCTTCCGGCCGTTATAAGTCATTCTCGGGTACTAATGTATGCCGATGATGTAAAACTGTGTCTGTCGTCTACGGACTCTTTTGCAGGACAGAGGCTTCAGGCTGACTTGGATAGTTTTGAAGCCTGGTGTTGTGTAAATTTTTTAAATCTAAATTGTGAAAAATGCAAATTTATGTCCTTCTATAGGCGATTGCCCTATTTAAATTCATATTTTCTTCATGGCAAGCCATTAAAACGCATTGAATGTGTTGATGATTTGGGAATACTTTTAGATCCCAAGCTTAAGTTCGACAAGCATGTTTCTTCCTCTGTTAATCGAGCATTTGGGGTTTTGGGTTTCATTAAGCGCTGGTCTAAGGAATTTGACGATCCCTACATTACTAAAACTCTTTATATTTCACTTGTGCGTCCTATTCTGGAATATGGATCATGTATATGGTCACCCAATTACAAGGTTCATCAGGATAGAATAGAATCCGTACAAAAACAATTTCTGTTATTTGCCCTTAGGGGTTTTCATTGGAATACTAATATTAGCTTACCCTCTTACCATAGTAGACTTTTGTTAATAAATCTTCCTTCTCTTTCTGATCGTAGAACAATGCTTGGTGTTATTTTTTTACACAAGCTTATAAACGGTGAGATTGATTCTTCGGAGTTAATCAGCCAACTAAATTTTACAGTCCCGATCAGAAATACAAGGAATTTTCTACCTCTTGTTCTTAAAACATGTAGTTCCAATTTTGCTGTTCATAACCCATTTAGAATTTTGTGTACTAATTATAATACGCTTTTTCCGGTAATATGTAGTACTTCGTCCATTTATTCTATTAAAACAGTTGTCTTGTCCTATCTTTCTTTCAATTCGCGATCTTCGTAACCGCGCGTTATGCGGCGCACCCCTCGGTCGGTTGGGTGGGAGGTGGGTTGCAGTTTTGCTTGGGTCCGTGCGTTAACAAGCCCGTGCTTGGTATCGTTGGGCCACTTGAATGTGCTGCTCGGTAGTACTTCTACGTCCAAATAAAAATACAAACATGCATAATACACGCATGCAAAAGAGCAAGAGCAATTGCAGCCTGTATAGCGAAGGCCGTACAATTAATATTACGGATGTAATGTTAAGAGGCGGCCCCACTAACAGCACAACAATAAATGCCATTAATAATTGTACAAGCCCAGCAAGTAACATGTTCATATCGATTGACTCTCTTGATGAACTGCTGGCGCGGTACCCAGTTGAAGAGCAACTTCAGCTGAATGTACTGCTCCAGCGTAGTAGTCAAGAGAGTCAACGGCGTGAGCACGTCGTACGGGCCCAAGTCCATGCAGCAGCGGCGACCAACAACAGTGGCAGTGTTGTTGACGATGCCGCCGATGCTGACATGGATGTCGGCGCCCCGCCATCGCCTGGCTTCATCGTAAGCACCGATGGCAGCGACGTGTACGTTGACAGCCAAAACCAAAGCCGGAAGAGAAAGGTGGCAAAGCCGCATCTCCACCCGAGGCCAAAGCATAAAAAAATCCACTAGGGATGAGGCTGAATATGCCCCAATCCCAGCCAATACAAATAAGCCCAAACGAGGCTTCAAAATATACGGAAAGAGCAGGGCAGCTGGTGGCAGACGCCGAATCAAAACCAGCCATTACATCGATAATCGTTATTACCAGGGCGACCACTTTGATTTATTTGATCAGAGTGGTGGTACTGGCATTGATGATGATGACTCGGTGGACACCACCAGTGACCCTGCTTCCCCTTCCCCTTCCCAGCCAATAACTCACTTGCCGACTGTGCCCAATGCCAACACACAGGCACAGGAGGCAATTAACAATCAATATGCGCTGCACAAGCAAATTATTGATAGGCAAAAGAGATTTGCAACGACGAGTGCCAAGGTGCCGAGTGTATTCCTGACAAATGTCAGCAATATACAAGGCATCATTGATGAACTCGGCAAAGGCCTACGCAATCAACAATACTCGATCAAGTGCCCAGCCAATGGCGACAAAGTAAGACTCAACTTTGCTGACAATGAGTCTTATTGTGTTGCCAGGGACATTCTCTCACAGGCTAGCATTCACATGCACACGCACCAGCCTATTGAGGAGCGCGGATACAGGGTGAGAGTCAGGCACCTCCACCACTCAACCGCTCCGCAATGGATTCGCGCCGAGCTGGCCAAACTTGGCCATACGGTGCGATATTTAGCGTGTGCCAAGCACAGGTTCTCAGGCAGGCCACTAAATGCCTTTGAGCTTGAGCTTGAGCCGAATGTGCTGACCAATACCAGAATACTTGAAATCACCACGTTGGGCAACCAACAGAATTTGATCGTAGAGAAGGTGTCCAGACGCACTGAGCCGGTACAGTGCCACCGGTGCCAGGCGTTTGGTCACTCGAAAAACTATTGTTCACTGCCATACAAGTGCCTTAAATGCGCTGAACCACATCCAACAGCAGACTGCTCGAAGGATCGGAGCACCCCAGCCAGATGTGCCAACTGTAATGGACGGCACATCTCGAGCTATAGGGGCTGCCCGACATACAAAAGCGAGAAGGCGAAGCTTGTTGCTAACCAGCAAAAGCAACAGTCATCAGCAACAACAACAACATCTAATTGGCCACAGCCAATACCACGGGCAACAGCAGTCCAGCAGCAGCGAAATCCAAAAACGCTTAACAATAAGGCGAAGCCAGAACAGCAACAGCTTAAGCCAATACAAAAGCAATTAACAAAGCCAATACAGCAACCAATACAACAACAACAAAACCAGCCACAACAAACACAACACCAGCAAAAACAAACAACAGCCAATACTCAAAATAGTAAACACACAGAACATAGCTCTGACAAACACGATGAAAGATTTACCATGGCCATTGAGGCGAATGCTAGTGCCATGCATAGCATGACCCAAAAGATTGATCAAATGATCAATCTTCTGATGGCCATGGTAACACACAATAATCAAAACGTAAACAATAGTTAGCAATAGAATCCTATATATAGTAATCCACTCCGGCCTATTTGTGCCATATACATTATACAAATTAATAGAATAGTAAATGCCATCCTCAAATGCCTCAGACATCAGGGGAGAACGCGGTCACACTGATCAGCTTAGAAAAGCTGATCAGTTGTGGCCGCGGGCCGTTCTATACGCTAAGACAAAAAGCATTGGAGTGGGTGGTGCTCTGATCTATTGTCATGCGCAATAGATTTGGAGCCGGACCCACACCAAGAGAGTCCATTCATTTACTATGAATGGAAAGCGGAAATTAGAACGGCAAATCCCTTTGTCAAATATTGGCAAACTGATGTTTTTGGCAAATGAGGATGAACAATAAAGGTTAGCACCACACATTAAGCCTAGCATCCCGGCTGGAAAAGGGATGCAAATAGTATTAGGCGGAGGCACCATATTGGCCCATGCGCATGCATGGAGGTGGCAACACTGAAGTTGTGGGCTACATATGGTGCCCACCGCGCTCTCCTTTAGAAATTTACAAATTTCACTAATTTCTAGACAATTTAAATCTACACAAAATCAAAATCAAATACAAAGTAAATAAATTAATATCTATTTATTTTATGCCGCTAGCGTGCACGGCCAGCAAAGCACAATATATAAATTAACAATTTAAATAATACAAATATAAATAGCTTAGGTTAGTTTTATCAATACAGGTGCGCCTACAATAAAGTCTAAACAATACAAATCTATCTCTTAAAAGCACAAATAGGCCGGCCAAGGCAAATTTAAAAATAATCACTACTTATAATAACAATAATAGCTCAATTACATTAACAACAGAATCAAATACAATGAACATAGAATCAAATACAATGATTTTCTTAGCCACTAAGGCAGAAGGCCGTTAAAATGAAAAACATGAATTATAGGCTAACTCCTTAAACATATATATTGATGAGCAGGGGTTGGTTGGCCAATCTTCTTGGGTTCCAGCAGTGCTGTAGATGGTGATTCCAGCGGTGGCAGCGCTGGATGCCAGCGTAAGCAGACTGTCTGCAACATGCGCTGGGCCCATATACGTAGCTGGCACTCATGAAAAGAGAATACAAAATACATTAGTAAATGGCTGCAAATACAAAATACCAAAAAACCAAGAAACCACACTTACCCCTCCCTCCCCCCACTCCACACATCCCACGTCCAAATGCGGCGGCGTCACCTGGTGGCTTCGTCGGCGACGGCCACTTCGACCGCTTTCCCTTGGGGCATCTCGTTTATGACGGCGGCGATGGATGCGGGGTTCAGTGGACCCACCACTATCACGGCGACGACGCAGACTACGGCTGGCAATTGCGACGGCAATTGCCATGCAGCGAAGCCAACAGCATCACAGTGCGAGATACTGTGGCGACCATGACAGCGGCGACGGCGGCGACGTCAACAGCGGCAGCAACTATAAATATAAAAAAAAAATAAGCGACATCAGCAGTGGGCAAAATAAATACACATTTTGCTCACCTGCATCCAGCAGCGGATCCGGCAGCGGCAGCGAATCCATCAGCGAATCCAGCATCGAATCCAGCAGCGGGCCATCTGCACTTCGATGTGCGGCGCACTGGTGCCGGTGGCAGCGGCAGCAGCAGCGAGGCGGAGGAGTGCAGCGGCAGCAACTACATACAAAACGGAGACATTAGCAGTGGGCAAAATAAATACACATTTTGCTCACCTGCACCCAGCAATGACATCAGCAGCGGCAGCGAATCCAGCTGCAGAGGCAGCGGGCCATCTCCACTAATGCCGGTGGCAGCGGCAGCAGCAGCGAGACGGAGGCAGCGACTTCAGCAGCGGAGGCAGCGGGCCATCGCATAACACGATGGTCAGCGCACTTACGCCGGTGGCAGCGGCAGAGCAGCGGCAGAGCAGCGACAGCATGCAGCGACGATGGAACGGCACCAGTAGTAGCAGCCATTACACATGCTTACTACGTGGTGCACCGACGATGCCGGTGGCAGCGGCATCAGCAACAACCAGCAGTATCCAGTTTGAATCTAAAATACAAAAAAAATTAGATTCACGTCAACCAATATCAACGGCAGCGGCAATAGCAGCAGCAACAACAAAACACATTCAGCTCGTGGCAGCAGCGACAACAGCGCTGCATTCGTGCAGCGACAACAGCGTGGCACCAGCAGCAGATGCAGCGACATCGCAGCGGCGTCACCAGCGTAGCAGCAGCAGGGCATCGCCAATACATACAAACACATATATACATGTAAACACAAGAAGATTTGCAGACTGTCGTCGGGATTAATTATTGTACCCAATTTAAAAACAATAATTAATCCCATTCGGCGGCAGCTTGCAAATCTTTCTTTTACAACTAAGTATTTCACATTTATTGGCCACTTTGGCCAATTTAAATACACTTGTACACACACACACAAACAATGTAACACGACGCGATGGTGATCTGCTCGTGGATTCTCGGGCGATGCAATTACCAATTTAATTAGCCATTCCGCGCATTTGCGCATATAATTTAATTGCATCGCCTACAAACCAAATTCGAGGTCCACTTGCGATCATTATCGCGCTCGAGCCAACACAATTTTGCAAACTTGCAAATTTTTCAACCACGCGAGTCACGGCAAAAAACAATAACATTGACAGCTGATCAATGTTATTGGTGAGCCAAAGCACGATTAATCGCCAATAACATATGTTTAATCGCAGCATAACAGCGTCAGATGATGATGGCAGCCATCATTGTTTGGCGCTCTCATTTTTCCCACTCCGAATCTGTAATACATAAGATTCAAATTTTAGCCAAGTTCTCGACCACCTTCCCCTCCCCAAACCAAGAGCAACAACAAGACAGAAAGACGCACAGCGGCAGAAATGCCTGCTTTAATGGTGCGTGTATCTACTTTTTGTTGTTCTTGTTAGATATAATTAATATTAATTGTAAAATATAATTTATTAATAATTAATTATTAGCCATTAAGTTTTAACATAAGTTCTTGGTGGTCGAGAACAAAATAGCGTGATGATGGGCTAATGCAAAAAATGTCCGATTACTATGTTGTGTATGTATTTTCAATGTAAACCACAATGGACAAGGACACTAAATTTTCTGCAAGACCTGCGGACGCTAGACGGTGCCCCTTCCTCCCCCTCCTCAAGAGTTACCCACTGTTTCTCTTGAAACTGTCCGCCAATCGCTTGGCTCGGCTTTGGTCGTGCTTGCCGACCGCAGTCTCTCGTCACGCTCTCGAAGAAGAAAGCGCCGCTCTGGCTCTCTGATGGTGGTCGATCATGTATCGCCCACCATCACTGGCTAATAGCGCGCTTTCTCTGTCTCTCCCTCGGTCCCTGTGCTTGGCAAAAAACTCTCACTCACACACTATCACTCACTATCACTCAAATACACTCGCTCACTTTTCGCAATCACACAAATAAATGCCTTATGGCTGCCAATACAATAACAATGGCCAGGGCGTATACACTATATACATCCAATATAGCTGTATGCGCCTTGGCCGCTTGCGAGAGCTGTGCGCCTTTGCCCAGTGCCAGGAGGACACAACCTCTCTGGCGCTGACCGCGAATGGTTGGCCAGTTCTCGCGGCAAATAGCAAATAAAAAATAAAAAACGGAAACTAAAGCGAAACAAAGTGAAGTGGAAAAATAAAAAGGCTTGTGAAAAGTAATCAACTACTTTTCTGCAAACAATAAAACAATAAAACAATAGTGTGAGGAGCCATATAGCGACCGCATATAAATATATGTTTTTATATTTGTTTGTGCTATATGCGCCCCTCACAGCAGCTGCACATCGGACCAAAGTCCGGCTCTGAGTGCAGTTGCGGCGAATTCGCTCTCTTTCGTCCTCTCCCTTTCGTACGCAGGTTGTCAGCCATTTGAGCGTGTCTGCCACACATGTCCACCGAGACATGCGCCGTTATAGAGTGAGGAGTATGGATGGCACAATATATCCATCCATACTCACACTATCGGCAGACATAGGTTGGCAACAGCGAAATGGCAGTGGAAAATTACCAGAAATCACGCCACCGAGCCGATGACGTGATTTCTGGTACAGTCCCAACAAAAGGCCGCGACCCGGCCTATAAAAAGAGCGCCGCAACGCACTGGAAGCGAGTTCGACGAGATCCGACACGCAGAGCGGAAGCTCTGGTCAAATTATACGCGAGTGCGGAAATAGAGCAAACTCTACGCAAGTGAAAAGTACAAGTGAGGGCAGATCAACAGGACGACGCATCATCCGGGAATATCGAGTCCTTTGACGCCGTCAAGCCCAAAATCAACAAGGACACCGAGGTCCTTAAATATAGTTAAAGCAGTGATCCTTGCCACGTTTAAGTCGTGCCACTGGGTGAGGCCTGCACGGTTACAAGGTGAACGCACACGAATTTAGCTGCGTCCAGACGGCATACGCACGTATCCTTTTGCTTAAAGGAGAGTCGTATGATAACCGATCGAGCAAGCGAAGTCACAAATCTTGTAACTGGTGCACGGGTACCTAGAACCTGCTTTCCCGAACAGGATCACTTGCCGAAACCAACGAAGGCCTCAGTGAAGTGTCACCAGCCAAACATTTAGTGTAATTATTAATGAATTCAATTAATTAAATAAAACCAAGATAAATAATTTAATATATATAAAGAATTGTGTTATCAATTATCACGCCGCAACCAGTTTTATAAATTTGTTGCACGAACTCACAGCTCGACTGAGTTTTAGCCCGGCAAGCAAATAGGTTCGTTACACGTGAATTGTGAGAGTGAAGTGAGAGCTGAGCCTGGACACACTGACTCCAGGGCAGAGCGGAATCTTCATCGACAGACAGAGACGCGACACTGCGCGTTGGCGGCCCACCGGACCCTGAGCCAACTGGCGTTTGACGTGGCCACTCCAGCGGAACGAGGAAGCACCGTGGCGTGGGTGTTCCAGAACACACCCGGCCCACCTCTAAGTAGTAAGTGAAGACTGTAAGAAACTACAATTTGTCATACCGACGCGATGCTACTTTTGGCGCCAGCAAACACGCAAACACACAAACACGCAAACACACAAAAAAAAAAAAAAAAATGCCGCTTGGTGCGAAGCAGAATGCGCAAAGGGCGCGCGCGCACCACCACACAAACGCTAGCACAAGCACAAACACAACAACAGCCAATACAAAAGCAAAAGAGAGGGGCCAACACAAAAGAGAAACTGAGCATGGAAGCAGTGCAACAGCCTCTGCTATGCAAGAGCAAGCAGTGGCCGCCTGCACTACTAATGCAGCCGCAAATACAATAACAATCAATACAG